>UFQX01000191.1:370234-549205 GCA_900497675.1 Arapaima gigas | reverse complement strand
GAACCCCCCCCCCCCCCCCCCCCGTGGCCTGTCAATCACCTTCTCGAGGGGGCGTGTCCTTCCTCCAGTCAGAGTCCACGAGCACGAGCTCAAAACAACACGGCAGGGCTCGAGAGGGGTGGCACGGTACACGAGCAGCGCTCGTTAGCTGCTCCATTGTGAAATATCGCGGGAACGTGTTTGCGCGTTAATTGCGGTTCAGGAGCAAGCGGGAACGATGTCTTTATGTCGCACTAGGCTTATGCCAGCGGCGCGGCGTCTCAGCAGCTACTGGTCGCCGCAAGTTGCGGTGAAGAGACTGTGCGCGGACGTCACCTGGCCGTTGCGTAACGATGGATCTGGCCGCTCGCGGTTCCACGGCGCGCGCGCGGAGCTGCCGTCGCTCTTGGGCCGAGTCTGTGGCGGGAACACCTGGGGCTTCAGTCCGTTCAGTATGTTTATAAGACCACGGAAGCGACGGGATGCTACCGCATTCCTCACTGGTGGTCTGCGTGGTCACCGTTTCCAACCGGAGCTGAAGACGGCTCTCCTCCACACAGGTCCCAGTGACAGCGCCTGGCTCGGACCGGTGCTCCTTTCACCCGTATTCAGACGCTGCGCGCTCTGGGAACCAGCGTGTGGGTTTCGGACCAGGACGGCTTTACAGGGACGGCCACCGGGAGTCGGACACCCCGCCGCTCAGCTCAGCGCGGCAAAGGTATGTCGGTGGGGGAAAACACTCTGGAATGAATGTACTTAACTGTCGGTGGGCGAGCTGTGCCCGGTGCCAGGAGCAGGCGTAGCAGTTAGCGGGCTAGCTAACAGAAAGACGCCGGTGCAACCGGTGTTTCTGCGGGAATTTCGACCGGGTTGCGGCTCCGCCACCTCTGCGGGGTTTTACAGCGACTTTCTTCAACAGGTTAGACTCAGGTATTTTCGTGTGGAACCGGCTTGGTCAGTCGTTTGTGTGCACGGTTGATTTGTAAGATTAGCAATGTGTTTGTGTTGTCCAATTGTATGTGTATAAGGCTATTATTGTGGACGTATAAAGTCCTACTGTGTAAAAGTTTATAAGGTTGAGACAGTCTTGTTTTCCAGTCTTATAAACCCGGTCACTTATTACTAGCCGTTGACTAGCTGTCATCCTTCGGTTACACAGCACAAGCATGTAAGCCTTTGTGCCTCAGTCCTTCCAAGGAATGTGTGACCAGAAACCACCGAACCTTGTTTAAATTTTTTAGGAAAGTTTAATTTAGTTGCTAATTTCACTGTGGTATTTAAACTCCCTTTTCATAGAACCCCGGTTGGTGTCGTTATCCTTTTTTTTCTTAAATCTCTTTGTATTTTGTATGTCATGACTCATAACCCACATGTTGACTGTGTGACAGTGATGAAATAATTTGTTGAGTATGGACTATTTTGGTTAATTTGAATGTAATAAATAGTACTGCAGCCCTGGTGAAAACCAAACAAAGTTTTCAAGCGAGGCGACATTAACTTTATGGGGGGAAAAAATGCGTCACTTGTCTCCCACACAGTTTGTCAAAAGTACCATTTTGTGAGAAGAAAACACTCTCTATTCTTGGTCACATATGCATTACTATCAATACTGGTGAAATAGTCATACACTAAATGAATAAATCTTGTCATGGGCCAAGTTAAAAATGCTAATAGAAAAGGGTTAATTTCTGCCAAAGGAGGCTTTCTGCCTCCTTCTTTTGCTTTTACTGCTCCAAAAACATCCCTGTTACTTTCTTTCTATTCCTTCCTGATTTTAAACATGTTCTCACACCCAAGGTTTTGCATTTACATTTATTCATTCAGCAGATGCTTTTCTCCAAACATCCATAAAGTGATTAATAATTAGTGTTTAGTTCATAGCTTTGTCAGTTGACTTAAAATGTTGAAATATGCTTCCTAGAATCATTGATTCATTTATACAGCAGAGCAGTGTAACCCATACACACTTTTTGCCAGCCCTTATCAGGGTTGCAGCAGTTCATTCTCAGGCCTTTATGCTTCACCAATTACATAATGTGCACCAGTATATTACACCACTTCATTTCTATTTTGCTCAAGTTCTGACATGCCCACTTTTTAAATCCCCTCACATCTAACTAGCAAATTATATGCATCATCTCTGTATAGTTCTAATATGAATAAGCACCACGTCTCCAGGTTATTATGAAATATAAGGCAAAGATACCTACACTTCAGCACACTTATTCGTAATGTGTTTCGGTTTATTTTATGAGTCTTTTAAAATGCAGCCGTTATTAATCTTTTCCACCAACATATCTATGAAACGCATGTTTTCTGTGGCTGAAAGTACAGTGATATGACAAAGGGTCGAGATCTTGATAGGTTCTCCGCCTCCACTCCCACCCAGCGTAGCTGAACGTTGGGTCTCGGTGCTTGTCTGCCGCCTGGGGCCCAGTGAAAGCCTGCTATCTCACACAGCAGCCCCACTGTTCCCACACACCGTCTGGCACAAATCCCCATAGCTGCATACTCACATGACCCTCCCCGCATCTGCTTGCTGCCTGTTCCTCTCTTGAAAGCAAAGCTGGGCTCTCTGGCTTTTTGTCTATTGTTGGACGCTCGTATGTCGTCACGCCAGCGTCGTCCGTCCGTGTCTTCCATTGCGCAGGAACAAAAACAAACCTGACCCCATGTGACGAGGTAGCAGTGCCAGTGGGAACTATAGTTGTGCACAGTGAATGATGTTAAAGGGCCAGATTACTGGCAAATAGCCACGTTGTGCTCTGCTTTTGGGAGGTGTGTCTTCTTCAGTCCCTCTATAATTAAACCCTGTGTGCCATGCTCAGCTATTTCCTTCCTACACCCCATTTCCTGGGAACTCGGACCGTTCTGTCCCCTACCCCCAGCCCAGTAACAGTCCTTCATAGGACACAAATTCCATCTGTTATTGGGATCCCTCCCAGAAGCAAAGGACAGAGACAGACTTTCAGCAGTTAATTTGCATATTGCTTGCATTCCAATGTTTCATGTACACACTAGGTTTTGAGCAGTTTGCTTTTAGTACTATATGTTGTCTGGATATTTATGCTGCTACTGTATGATTAAAGAAAATGATATTGTTAAAAGTACTTCAACTTTTTCTTTATATAGTTTACTGCTTTTTCTATATATTTAAATATGCTAATACGTCCTCATTTAGGGAAGTCATTTGCATGCTGTGCAAAGTACACCGAGAAATGAATAAAGGCAAGGAGTGTGCACTTAAGTAGTGAACTTCATCTGTTACTCAATAGAATTAATGAACTGAGAAAGTGTGCATTTACAGCTCCATTTGGATCATGTTACATAGAAACAAACTTGCTGGGACTGGAAGATGGCAGAAGCAAAGAAGTTGAAGTTGTAAGGGAAGATGGTCTATGTGTTGGGTCTGCTAATTGATGCTTTCTTGTCTGAAGAATCCAGTTTTAAACTTGTCATGCTGTAAGTGGGCTGCCTGTTGCCTAATGCAGGTCTAATCCACTTAAAGCAGCCGCCTGGGAATCTGATGCCGCCTGAGCATGATGAATGTACAGGCCAGAATGGCGAGCCACATATATGGACCAGGTTGTCCAGAGTCCTCCACTACGTCTGAAAATATATATATATATTTTTTAACGCAAGTCATTGTCAACTGGAATGGCAAAGTAAAGCGTTACATAGTTTACAAAAATTTAAATGTATACCAAATTGTCTATCTTTTGCAAATAAACATTTACACCTTTATACCTAAATTCGTTTGTTATTCCCCATTTGGACGTAATATAAAACACCCTCATTTACTACGGACAGTTTTCACCTTATGGACACACTGTTGCAAAGAGTCAAGTAAACATCTGACCAGCTAAAGTCTGGTGAAATGCGGAGTGAAAGAAACTGCTAAATATGACATCTGCACACTACCATTAAGCAGAGATAAATGTTCTTTTATTGTAGACCATACCATAATGCTACAGCTGTGAATATCTGAATATTTATGGCCAAGTGCGAACTTTTAGGAATTATTGTAATGTTTTTATAATTTTCAAGAAAATTCATTTACTTTGCCTCTTGACAAGGAAAGAAAAATGTCTAAATCAGAGTTTCTTAACTTCCTGACCATGTTCCCTTTAATGAATCTGATTAATGCTAAGGACCCCTTCCTAGAAAAACACCCTTAAATTGAGATAAAATACTGAAATCAGTTCATTGCACCAGAGCTTGATTATTTTCACAAAGAATTATGTTTTATGTAGGAATGTCATAGTAAAATATTTTTATTTTTACTTTTTATGTGGTCAGAGTGTTATGCTCAAAGCATATCTGCACTTTGTGGACCCCTTAAATCCCATCCACAAATCCCTAGGGTTAAGAACACCTGTCTGAACCAAGAATGGAGTTAGGATTAAAAAGAAGCAAACCGCTCAGTAATGTTTATCAAAACACATGTAACAAAATGGACAACTCATGAAAAAATATTTTTAACCTGACAGAGAAGTGCAAGTATCTAAGTTTCTGTTTTCATTTTAGAGAGGTCAATGTACGAGCGCAGCATCCAGCAAAGGCCCCCAGGATCTGGACAGTGGAAAGCCTAACAAGACACAACAGCTTAAGAAAGTGTTCAAAGAGTATGGAGCCGTAGGAGTGATTTTCCACATCAGCATCTCCTTGATGTCACTGGGAATGTGCTATGCTGCGATCTCCAGGTAGGTGGTCACCTCATTCTCCTAGGGGTCTGTGGGGTTTGCAGCATGGTAATCTATTCTGTGCTTTAGAGCTTAGCTGCTACTGGAATGCACACTTTTTTTTCCCCTTAAATGGTCATATTTAAGTAAGTTGCAATGCAATAGCTAAACGCTTCCTGTGCGTTTCATATATATATAGTATCAGATTACTGACACATAATGCATCATAGAACGGGACTGGAGCAATAGGCTGTGTACTCCAGGTCTCATGCTCATTAATTTTTTTTAAAAACATTTCACTTCTGTACTTGACACACACATGCGTGACATTTTTTCCTAGTGACAAAGTTTGCAGTTCGGACATTATCTTGTATATTGAATGTCTAAAGTAATTTTCTAAGGGAAGCTACACCTGGAGAAACTGTATGAAAATGTCTACTAAACTAAATAACTTTTATCACAGCAGTGTGCTATACCTGGATGTTGTCTACATAATTTTTCAGTGATTATTGCTTTCCAGGAACCTCATTTCATATTTCAAGTTTCAGCTTAATCACAAATGGGAGCTGCAGCAAGTAGTGATGTATATATGGTTAGCATGGAAATTGCTGGTACAGCTGAATCACTCAGTGTGGAACATCAGTAGGTTTTGCAAGTAAAGGTGTTTCCCCTGCTCTGTGCTGTGCCCACATACAATCATTCTTGCTCAGCTTCGACTGCCTTCTTTGGCAAGTGTGACTAGTGGCGTTTAAAGCTATACCCAGTAGAATGCACCACTGCAGAGTTAGAAAATGTTTCCTCTTAAGGAAATGGAAATTGACAAACATTAATGCTGAGTTCAGTTTGCTGACACTGTGCTGTTGCTAAACAAAAAACTGAACAAGCCATCCCATAAAAGTTACTACAGATGTAATGCCTGTATTTTTACGGGCATTTGCCAGTGAATGAAAAACTGTTCTTTGGTATGCTGAAAATGGGAAATGATTCTCTCTGCACTTTGACAATTAAAATTTCTGAAAAAAACTAACATTTTTTAAAGATGCATGGGTTTTTTTTTTGTAAATTCAGCATATTCTATTTAGGCACAAAAACTTGTTTGTAGTAATGCCTGTATTAGTGAAATGTGTGCTTAAATTTAAAATTTTTAGAGCTTCAATTTCAAAAGTTTGAATCTCCCAGTGTGTGTACCTAGAAGAAATATATAATAATTCAAAACAAAATGTTAGTACATCTCATGTAATTTTTTTTATATAGCATTTTTTTGGTTTCTAAAATAGTATGTCCTGTTACTCAGAAATGAAACATCTTTAACAGTGGGATAAAATACCACAAAACATTTCTAATGAACACTGATCATTTCCAAAGTGGAGTCTAGGTGGATAATCTTTCTTCATAGAGGAAGTCTCCTTCATAATGTGTAAAATGAAGTGCCCATTTTCCAAAGGTTAGAGGAAATATTTGGTAGGTATGTGACCTTTTCAGTTAATGCCCCAATGTTGAAGCACACTTGCTATGCAAAATCTTAGCGGAAGGGGGAAAAGTGAAATTGGAAAGAGCGCCATCTTGTGTTTGAACAATTTTAGTCAGTAGTTGAACTCCAGTCCCCGTTTAGAGGTAGAAGTTGTTGTAAAACGTGTATGAGTATAAAATGTCTGTCCATTTCTCCTTGCAGTGGTATTGACATGACGGCTCTGCTGTTCAAGCTGGGCTTTAGCGAAACTGTGGTCCAATCCAAGATGGCAGCAGGCACCAGCACTTTTGTTTTGGCGTATGCAGTGCACAAGCTTTTCGCCCCTGTGCGCATTAGCATCACGCTGGTGTCTGTGCCGCTTCTTGTGCGCTACTTCCGAAAGACTGGTCTCTTCAAGCCTCCAGCATCCAGTCCTTGACCTGGGCACTGCACTACCCCCCCCCCCGCCCCAGCTCCCCGGCAGCTGTGTCCATGTTAGCAGTGCCTCGCTGTGTCTGATCTGCCTGCCTCTGTATCGTCCAGCATTGGGGTGAAGAACCTACATCTGACTGTTCTCAGGATGAAATCTGTTTTTTTTTCTTTTTTTTTTTAAACCTGGGCTTGTGACAGTAGTGGCCTTTTTGTTTTTTGTTTACTTTCTCTTATTTGCAAGGTTAAGTCTTTTCTTTGGTGTTAAAGTTAGTAATGCTTTGGATTGTCAAAGCAAAAAAATGTGAAAGCACTACTGTATTATGTATAGGTCTTGGGTTTGATTAACATGCTATGTGAAAGAAATATTTAAGGACACAAGAGACCCTGAAATGTACTTTGAGTATGATTATTTTCTTTACAATCATGCATACTCATGAGGCACTTGACTTTTCTCTGGGTTACGAAGCTGTGAAAGCCCTTGGTGAAGGCTCATTCAGATTGTCTTTGTGATTCATAAGAAGTGAAACATGCCAGTTGGCTGCAGGAGCTGAAAAGTCACTCGTTTTAATGTTACACTGCAGTTTAAATGTATGGAATTATTCTGTTTAAAAAAGAATAAAATGAGATGTTCTCCACAAAGACCTGCGTTTAAGGCGAGACCACAAAATGATGACAGAAGAAAACCATAATGACCTGAATTTTCTCTGTATGGTATTTTCAGGTGTTTGAAAAGCAATCTTGTCTTGTCAGGTGAGAATATCTGACAACCATGACCTGTTGGAATCATATCATAGTAGACAGCAGCTGCTGGAAAAAGGAACCTCAGCTCTGTCCAAATGCACTAGTGTAGCTGAATCAGCAACTGTTTATTTTGCAAACTTAGGACTTGCCTCACAAGATTTAATAACCTGCACACCGATCAGATTAGTTTATCTGAATGGGAATATTGCCGTAGGTTAAAGGGGCCTCAAAGTTTTTGTCAACTTAACACATGATGGTGGAGTGTTTGGTTGATCGTTTGGTTGCAGGGTTAACTTTGTAACTCTTAACTGTTTAGTTCAGAAACTGATCTTGTATTGAAGCAGCAATGGTGGCAACCAACCAATAAAGTGGTTAGTTAAACATCACACCTGTGTTGGGTTTGACCTCGGTGTCTGTGTCCTGTCACTATTCAGCCACAGAGATTTCCAGCATACGTAGAAGTTCGTGTACTTTGCTGCCACAGTAAAAATAACCCCTACAGTGGTGTGGCAGTCAGAGCTCTGCAGGAGGAGAGCGAGGGATTATAGTGCCAGAACTGTGGACAGTAAGCAGATTTCTCAGCTGGTCACAGAAGCTGAGCTGCTTTGCTCAACAGTGACAAAGTTGTGAATTACAGCAGGACAAACAAGGAAACGGGTGTGACCCCCATTCTGAATAAGTGCCCTTTACCAGTGTGTAATTGTGAGGCTCCTTGCATTTAGTTCCCCAGATTTTTTTTTTTTTTTGGCTTTCGTGCAGGTTTAATTTAGCTAGACTGTTTTTGCCTGTTAATCGCCCAGCAGTGATGTGGGCCACTACTTTTCAGCTCTGTGATTTCTTCAGCATTGTGAATGTCACATGTCCACCTGTCCTCCTCTTCTGTTATTAATGTTATAGGCCGAAGAAAAAGCTTCAAAATATACACTTTACAGTGTAGAGGGCAGCAACTTTTTTTAAATTAATTTTGTTTATACCTTTGTTACAGATCAGGAAAAAGCACACATAGAGCTGTACCACAGCCAATTTTATACCATATGTTTGCGTCATGTGCTGTTAGCAACTTCGGTACATGCACCTATTCTCTTTGTGGCCCCAAATGCTGTTTGAACTGTATTCTTATGTAAATTCAGAATACTGGGATGAAACACTTGTGACTGAAATAACTCTCAAATACATTTGAAATCCAGTAGTACTGCTAATAACCACTCAACTGCTGTATGTTCTGAATGAAGCTGTAACACACTTCAGATTAATGTTATGCAACAGTGTATTACAGCACATTTTAAAAGTAAAACCACGTGGTGGCACTGTTTGGTAAAGAATTACATCTCTGAAACCAAAGCTTCTTAAATCCCGAAAACATATAGAAACCATCTTTGGATCAGACTACCATTCTGAATTTTTGACATCACATGTGTTTGACATGGAGGCCAACTGAAAGTCCCAATTGGCCCAAGATGGTTTTTATTTTTCAACTTAGTGGACATCTTTGTACAACGCAACTTATTTTGTGTACTGCAGAAAAAGTGGGATGTGAACTGACAACCTTCACACTACAATCTAACAGCCCCAATGTGTGCGCCACTGCTAGGTTTCAGGCAGGTTCCTGCTAAAGCGCTGAATAGTTACTGTATGCACAGCTGAGGTCTTCTGTTCTGAAGTGGTCCTGTAGTTACTGTACAATCTGTAAAACTGTGCGCTGTGTCCGTTCCACTGGGGGGGCGGTTACTGAACAAACACTGCTTGAGGTCCAGCCCTGAGCACATGGCTGCCTTTGCGTCTTGTGTGTGCTGTCTGGCCCATGTTCCTAATGATGTAGACACTTCTCACACCTCCTAGACTTCAAATATTTCTTTAAACCTTTATTTCTTTCAGTTCAATTTTAAAATGACAAACACAGTTCTAATCAAAACGGTGTACGTAGTGGTGTGTCTGTGTATATGTGTGTATCCACACACACGTACGTATCTAATTAACTATATGAAAAAAGTAAGTATTCATTTGTTTTCTGAATATGTCTTCAAAGAACAAATAAGCGGATTTGACCAGCTGAGGACCCCAGACTCAGAAAGCAGCAGTCTTTTTAGCCTACACTTGCTGTGACAGAAAAAGGACAGTTTGTATTTGTGACAAAGTTTTCAGATGGTAAGGTTTTAACCCTCTTGGTGGGTAAATCACCGTTATTTTCGTATTTGTGTGTCCCTTTTGGCACGGCTGGCAAGTTTTCTGTTACTCCACTCTTCAATACTTAAGTTTTCTCAGTTATGCTCTCCACTTAGATATGAAAATCCTGGAGAGCATCGAGCCGCTGGACCCTCATGTCTCATCGCAGTTCAGGAGAGCTCCAGTTTTCTCTGCGTTGCAAACAAGCTCTCAGCCCCTCGTTTCAAGTCGTCATCGTGCTGATGGAAGCAGTTCGGCCTCTTCGTCGGCTCACGCCTGTCAGCAGTCTGAGGTGCACAAGAAACTTGTTGGCCCTAGAGAACTGACCCTCCTAGTCGGCCCTGGAAAACCTCGGAATTCTTCCTGCTTAACAGCCGAATAAATAATTCTGAAAGGAGTATTAAAAAAAGAAAAAGGGGAGGGCACTGAAGGAGATTCGATGTGTCAGGAGCTGGTGCACCGGAGGATGGAGCAGGGGTAGGGAGACAGTGTGGGGAGACACTCTGCACATCCTCATTAGTCTGGATCAGGCCTCTTCATCGCCTCCGCCTCTCAATCCCCTGGATGTCCCCCATGGCTATGAACAAATTGGTGACAGCGATCCAAGCTGCAGCGTCTGGCCGATGCTGGGCTGGTTAACCCCTCTGCACCCTTCAGGTTCAGCGGGCCTCTGGAGTGTCATCCTGGCCCACACACAGGCCACAGGCCGAGGATCTCGGCGCTAAAGGTGGGTGTCACTTTGGCCAGTGCAGGAACACTAGGGTCGATAGGACATTAGACCAGCAAACTGGGACTGACCCACTGGGGGATTCTGCTACCGGAATTAGTTCAAGCACACAAGTTCACGGCAGACAAGTGATAAATCAGGGGTACAGCGAAAAGGACATTATGCTAAACACACAGTTGCACTTTGCCTATCTTTTATTGGGGAACAGTTTATATAATAAAACCATGTTGAATCAAACCCCACTCGTGCTGTAGCAGGATTACTGTGATATAAATGAGGGAACAACCGATGCTGACACACTGCTGCTTCCATCAATTTTACATCAACTTCACAGCATTCGCCCATAGTAGTTAGCCGAAAAATGCTGACTTGACTGATTTTAATAAAATCAAACATGCTGGAATGATTAAATTTCATTTAAAAATAAGAATGTCTTTTGTAAGAATAAGACTTCTAAAAAGTTATATTAAAAACATTAGATTTATGAGAAGCATTAGGTTACAGCAGCAGACAGAGACACTGAGAGACTGCATACTTTTATATTTTATGTTTAAAAAACAACAGGCTCTACAGTTCTGTTCATTTGTTTAATGCGAATTGATTTGTTTTATGTTGTGCTATTTCCAACATTAATTTATTGAGCTGATGTCCTCACATTCCCAGGGCACTCTGTCTTTAAAGCGTTTCCTCCTGTGCTATAAAAAACACCAGAATAAATCTGCAATAATTTAAAGGCCATTAGCTGGTGAGCTTAATGGACAGCAAGAGGAGAATGACAGCATTTAAAATACATGTTTTTTACTTGACTTTTTGGAGTGGAAGAAGTGACTGTCAGGTCTTATGTGGACCTAGTACCTTACCGCAGTAAAGTACCCTTTGGTAGGCCTCCAGAGGGGATTAAAACCTCGCGTAACTGCTCACTGAACTTCCTTGTGATCAATAAATATTTCTTGTAGTAGAGCTCCGTTTTCACACTTCAGCAGACCCTCCTCGCCGTACTATTGATCTCCTCCTGTGCCCACAGACCTGATGGTGCAGAGACGACCTTCTTGGCCACAAAGGCCACCTGTTTTTGGCCTCCTGTGCGTCTCCTTCGGTTTGGTGCCTTGCAACTCCTGCCCCTCGCACCCAGGATACCCTGCGACACGCTGCTGCACTCCCTGCGCTCGGGCGCACTGGAGAGCAGCACAACTTTTCCCCGTACTGAGTTTCGCCGAACGGCAGCTGCTGACAGCGGAGACAGCCCAGCGCCGCTGTCACCCGTCCTCCTTCATCATGGCTGTTGTTGCCGGAGAGGCTGTGGGAACGCGGGGCGGAGACAGACAGTACAATGAACACCTGCATCTCATTAGTTTAAATGGGGATGCAGGTCTAGCTGAACTGATTTTTTTGCCATCCTCTTTTTTTTTTTTTACTTTCTTCCCCCTTTCAGGATCTCCTCTAAATATTGAATGTGGCAATTATGTCAGGAGCAAGCCGGAGAAGAGGGAGGCAGAATGTTCCGGCTCTGTAATGGAATGGGGATGGAAGGGGGTGACCTGTTATGCAGGATTTGACAGGTCCAGGTTTGTGTGTCGCTGTAATGCCGTGACTCTGAAAGGGGACCTCCTCTAGCTGGAGTATGTCTGTTTCCACAAAAATCCAGACACACACACCTCTCTACAGCCCTGGCTGCACCTTAAAGGACGATCCAGATTGCTGCATATTGTTGAAAAGCAGCAGACATCGGCATCTCACCAGCATCGGCAGTGTCAGTGGCGCAGTTACCATTAGGCATTGATGGCACAAACTACCTAAGGCCTATGAAGGAGGGGAAAAAAAATTATAAAGCCAAAAAAAAGTGTAAAAAGATTGTGAGACAGAAATTTAATGCAATTAAAATAATATTTCAAAAACATAATTCCAGAATTTCTAGACATTCCCTAAGAAAGCTTCTTTTTTCGGCTTCTCTTTTCCTAGAAGTTCATATTAATGTTGCTTTTAATGCACAGAAGAACCAATAAATACAATCCATTACGTCAGTTGATGTCACTGATTTGCCTGTCACCCCTCTTTTTTGCATATTTTGGAGTGAAAGAGGAGACGGTCTGTGCACACCAATATCCAGCCGTGTCCATTGTTCACTGCCAGCTAATCCAATACTCTGAAGGAAAACATTTCACTCGCATACGCCTTTCTGAGAGGTTATTTTAGGAGGTGATGCTTTTTGTTTCCCATGGTGGCTTCATACAGAAAGTGTTGAGTTCTCTACACCCCACTGGCCTTCCTCTCTTCTTTTCCCACTTCAGCCACGGGACCGTACTGGCGGTGGCCAAAGCCCTAAGGTTCTCACACAGTTCTAGGATAACGGAGCAGACAGAGGCAGGAGTGGACAGTCCAGCTGCTGGCCCACTGCATCTCTGAATAACCCCCCAGCCCACAGCTCAGGTGTCCTCACCACCAGCACTGCAGAGTGCCATAAATGGGAAGCAACAGCAAATCCACATCCTCAGAAAGTATTAAAAAAGACAATAAAAAGTCAAATACAGTTGATATTGTAATTCTGAGAATTCTGAGGTTTTAATTTGTCTGCCAGCTTTGGGCAGGAGTTTGTATTCCTTTTCTGAGAGGACTTTCTGTCGCAATGATGAGCTGGATGATGTATAATTTAGATACATTTCTGGTGCTTGGTGTTGGAGACACACTTCTTAAACACAAAGGTCGTATTTAAGGTTAACTGCATGAGTTAGGAAAATAAAAATTCGGGTTATGGAAACATCCATTTGAGCAACAGCAAATCCACAACCTCAGAAAGTGAAAAAAAGACAATAAAGTCTCAAAGATAGCCGATATTGCTACTCCAGTGCTTTTAATTTGTCTGCCAGCTCTGGGCAGGAGTTTTTCTCAGAATCAAAGCACTCCAGAGCCTATCCTGGAATTATTGCAGTTGGCAGAGAAACTATTCCTAGATGGGATGCTAGTCCATTGCAGAGTGGCCACACACATACACATGCGATGGGCAATTCAGAGTGACCCATTAATGTGTAACATGTCTTTGGACTGAGAGAGGAAGTCCGCAGACACACAGGGAAAACATGCAAATTCCAAATAAGCCGCACTGGATTCAAACTCACACCCAGCCAGCCCAGGCGCTGTGAGGCAGTAGCAGTACTTGGTGAGCTACCATGTTGCTCATTACAGAAGCACTTCAAATGATACCTGTAGTTTACAAACTAGATTGCTCTCATTTTGAAAACAGGAAATCTTACGTGTCATAGCAGCAGTCGCTTAGGTTTGATGACATGCAAAGCCAACCCAAGGTTTACATTTATACCTGCAGCTTTTCGATTTGGCTCTCGATAAAGACCGTCCACCTGCTGCCTGCTCACAAAAAGGAGTGGTGGGTGCTGTTCTCCATGGAGGGCATTTGAGGGCCATTTCTGGAAGAGGATTGCACCAGAACCAGGTGTAGTACAGCCTGCCACTTCTGAATCTGCTCAAACCCCTCAGAAGGCAAACAGACAGACAATTTCTTTCAATTAGTCCAACTTGGGCGGCTCAATAAATTTTAGTTTGTACCTCCGACGCAGGGGCCCTGTTGGACGTCCAGGGAAAAATGAAGACTAATGACTCCCAAGTCCCTTGCTGAGTTGGTCTTCCAATTCGCAGCCTTCTCAGCTTTTCTCATCTAACTATCGCCGGTGCTGACCACGCACCAAAATGTTAATCCCGTTATTCACAGCTCAGATTTCTCTTTTCTTTTTCATGCATTATTTTGTTGCACTTACAGGGGGATATTCATCACCACCAACAGCAAGCATGAACAAACAATCACTCACCCCCGCAGAGGGGCTGAGCAACACTCCAGTCGACACGTCAACAGCACAAACAGATGCTTCGCCAAGCGCTCAACTACTGACTCCTGATGAGGAGGTGAGCCTTATTGTGCAGGACTGGTGGAAATGCATATTTATTGCTACGCCCCAGAATCATAAATGCAATTTTCAGTGATCCTACAAGGGAACTTTCTGGCATGGATCTCTGCCCATGTGCAAAAGAGCACAGTAATGATAACGGCAACAGTAACAGCAATGAATAACTGATTCAAAATATTAAAGTGATCCAATTCTAACACTGCAAGGAGGTTCTGCTGATTGAGGACGGGGAAGATTTTCATTGTCATGGAGAGATAACACTATTTATGTGTGTGAAAGAAGAGAAAATTGATTTTGCAATATACAGCTCAATCGAACTGAATTACAGATTGCCAGCTGTGGAATTTGTAACAGCTAATCTTAACAGTGTCTTTTTATGTTGCTATTTCAATTTTCCGTTGACTTTTGTTTGTTAAAGGTGGGAAAAACAAAATAAATCTAGACGGGGTAAAATGAGGCCGAGTCAAAGAAGATGTGCTGCGTTGCACTAGACACCTCTATTCTACACAAAATTTTATAACAGGACGGATTTTGGGTTACATTGGGGTTATTGCTGCTTGTAAAAGGGTTACAGAAACTGTGGCCCAAGTGCAGGGATGAGTGAGCTGCTGAACAGCGGCTGCACAGGTGTTGTTCAGGAACTGTCTAGCTGAAGAAATAAAAAGTGCAAAATTAACCTGCTCTCAACAATTTAGATGTAAAGGTGTCTGCTGAGCTAGCGAATAATATCCATAACTGGGTCCAATATGATGAGCGACACCAGCTCTGATGGTTTTCCTCAGCAGAGTTGAACACAGGCAGCCACAGACAGACACAGTCAAACGAGAGACAAGCAAATTCCTTTCATTTGCGCGATCAGCCGAGCGCCAGACATTAACCTCGGATATTGGAAACCACAATATTTTCCCCGTCCGACTGTGTGCTTTCGTTAGCACGGAAATGACAGTTTCCCCAGCCTGCCCGTCAACGGGACGGCACATGGACGAATATATTTTTAATTTCCAATCAGCATTTGGTGGGATTCCTGCGGGCGCTTTCATTACAACAACAATAAAGCGCGCAGTTGAGTGTCAGCGCAGAGCTGACAAATGTGCGATCACCCAGCCGGAGAGCGGAGAGGAGAGTGCAGCCATTCACCTACACTCCCACCCTCAATAACACCTTCTATCCGTAACCTATCGGGGGAGAAAAAATGCTCTCATTACATCTTAACATTTTTTCCTTATAGATTTGCCATAAAGAGAATGAAATATCATTAAAGAAAGTACATAGTAAAAGACATTTCATATTCTTTTTCTAATATGCTGATAATAATGCACATGCTTTGTATGTTGAGCATCTACAGTTTTGAACACTAAATTGTAATCCTGTTAATATCTCAATTTGCCAGCTTTGGCGGGCATAGCCTAGTAGTGTAGACTATCCAGCTGCTGTGTGACAAATCCCACTGAGCCCAGTCATGGGCCATTTGAGATCCTCATCCTGCACATATATCCCCCAACCTCAAGCTCAACTCCCAAAATGCAGGCCTTAAATATCCAGAGCCCTATTACTCCATTGCACCTCATTGCTTATGTCAACGTATCATACCTTTGACACATGCAGGCAATTAGGAATGACACTTACAAATATGTAAGATGCGATAAAGTACCACCTGGTCTCACGTGAAAAACTTCACAGTCGGCACACTTTTAACAGGTGATTTTCAGACAGCTTGAGCCGTGAGTGAGCAGGTGTCTGGAACCCAGGGAGGGAAGCAGAGAGCAGGATGCAGTGTGAGAAGCTTCTCCGCTCATCAGTCCCCAAGCACCATGTCCTCCAGATGATAAAGCCACCGCAACAATGGCAGCAACTCGACACACACCTATCCTTTCACCTGCCTTAACCTGACCCAGAGAAAATGTGGACTCACCCATGTGAATAACAAAGTGAAAACAGCGGATTTAACAGCATCAGCTGGATGAGGAGCCTATTAATAGAGAGAGACAGAAGTCATTTAGGCCACGTACAGAACCATTCACAAATCGTATTTCTTTAAAGAAAATTAAATGTTTTAAAATACAGTATATATTCAAACTTGGGTACCATCCATCCTTTATGTCTGCTTGTGCAATGTTGGGTGGCAGTAGTCAGGAGGAACGTATAGTGTAAGGTAAGATACACCCTGGACAAGACACACACACACACACACACACACACACACACACACACACACACAAAGAACAATAAAGAATCACTAGATGATCTAAAACACATATCTTTGGACTGTGGGAAGACACCTGAGCACCAGGAGGAAACAAGGGCAATTTAGAGGCAACAATTCACCTGAAAACAATATGCATAAATGAACAAACAACATGAGACCTCAAGCCCAAACCAAGGTCAATAAGCTCAAAACACAGTTCTCAGTACGCTGAGAACTCCGATGACAAGTACCAACATGCATAATTTATTTCCTTTTAATAGGGTGATTTCCATAATTATGTTTTTAAAAACAAATTGAACATTTACTGTTGAAAAGCTTTGCGTTCTTAAGCAAATGCTTTGATATATGTGCAGAGCTCTCACCACATAATAATAATAATAATAATGATAATAATAATAATATTAATAATAATAATAATAATAATAATAATATACACTGTTTTATGTGCATCAGTGAAAGCCTAAGTGAGTTGCCAGACCTTGGCTTATCTTCTTAATAAAGTTAATTTCATTGAGGCCAAATGGTAGAATGAAAACATTATAATCAAGTACGTTTACAAGTAAATGGAAAAGTGTGCAATCAAAAATCTATGGATTTTCCATAACATTTTATTGCCTGTATCTATAGATTTATTACTGCAGTTTGCCAAGGGTGGTGGAGAGTCTTGCTAAAGCAGAAAGCACTTCATGAGTGAGGTGTTAAAGAGTGTGCTCATCCTCCACAGCAACCGCAGCTGCAGCATCCAATATGGCCGTGACCTTCAGGGACACCAAGGGATCACAGCTGGGGTCAGTTGCCAATTCAATTCATGTCTTCTTTAAACGAAGCCGGTGTATTTCCACTTGCCAGGCTGGGCTCCCACATGTCCATCCTGGAGTGAACACTCGTCTCTTTGAAAATTTATAGAGGTTGTGTATGTGTGGGGTCATTTACCGGTTCACAGATGGATGGCTTTGCGTGACACCCCCCCCCCCACATCTCCCCATGCCTGCACTGGATTGGGAATCAGGGTGCAGAGGGTGACAACAGGTCCTATTCTTACAAAAATCTCATTAAAGGCAGTCTTCCTGACAGCAGAATCATGAAACAGAAAACATTTGAATGTGGATATTGCACTCGACTTCTTCTTTGTGTGAATGCAGGACACAATCCTTCTGGGAACAAAGAGGGTAAGCTGATGCCATGGAGAAAATGTATCGACTTCTGTTCTGAACACATCTCATTTTCCCATCCTCTTTGTTAAGCAGTCGTTGCGCATCAGGCCTGCAGTAAGCGTGTTACTGTAGCTTTTGTCATCTTTACCTGCATCATTAACAATGGACCTGTTTAAAAAAAATACCTGAGTCTGTTTGCATGCATTTTGTTTAAATGTGAACAACTGCGCCAAAATATGACAATATGACAAAACACTCTTCACTGGATGTCAGATGGTCATAGACAACAGGACAGTAATAATAATATGAAAAAACTGGTAACGAATGCTTAGAGTTCAGCCTAACTCATATGCTTCTGGGAGCAGAGGAGTGTTACAAATTCACTGTGGTCATCAGTTTCAGAGTGAAACAGGTGACTGCTCTGCTTTGTGCAACACTACACTTTTAAATGAATTACATTAAGGCTAAACTGCTGCTCAAGAACCAAATGTCTGTGATCATTGGATTAAATTTGCGATCAATCGCTCAGATAACTCCTTATACTAGGGTCAGGTCCCAGGTGTCTCCTATCTGACCCTCACTTCCTCTCCCACATAAAATGGCACTGAAGGGCTCCCTTTTAGCTGATGCTACAATGCTGAGCATCTTATATATCTTCTGCACATATAGAGTAAAATATTCTGGATCTTTGGCTTACAAAAACACAGGAGACAGGAAGGTTGTTCGTAATTTAATCATAAATCAAATGATTCTATTACAGTAAATCATAACCAATTAAAGCTACATAAATAAATAGTGCAACTATGTAAATATATGTACGTATAACATAAATACAGATGTCTCTCGATGTGTGGCATGTTCTGTAAAAGTCCTGAGTATAGCTATAATACATTAAAAAAACTTTTGTTAATATTTTTAGCTTCATATCTCATACTATATTTGAATTAGAACTAAATTAAAATGAATGAAAATGAAAATATCTTGTCTGTAAAAACTTCAGTTTGCCTATTGTTGACCATTTGTCCTGTATCATGTTATTTTTAATTCTATACAAAGCATGATATTTAATATACATTGAAAAGACTCAGCAACTTATTTTTCTCCCTTAAAACAGTTGGAAATAAAAATGATGAGTGTGATCCTAGTTTTTCTTCCCTTCCCTTGCAGTAATTTGGAGATTGATCCATATGAAAAACTTTCAATTATCCTTTATGTTTTTGCAATGCAATAAGTCCAAACTGCTGACAAATCTTAAGTCCCAGTTCACGACACAATTAAACAACTTCAACGTTCCTTTTGTTTCATATGTTTTTGCAAAAAAAGAATAGTCACATTTTCAGATGTAACTGAACTTTTCTGGTGCTGCACTAGTATTAAATAAAGAGGAAAAGGTATCTGAACAGAAGCCGCTCACAACAAAAGTTGTGTCCTCTTGGCTTTTTGTGTCCTGCATTCACGTTGTGTCACATGACATTTACAGCTGGACCCAGCAGTTGCTGGGGTGGGTGTGACCACACCTGGGCATCAGCGGATATTAGTGTTATGTCTGAACTTTTTCAAGAAACTTGCTGCCACAGACTTATGGGAGAACATCTAGTTTTTGCTCTTCGGACAACTGGAACTTTTTCTTGCGTACCGGCACTTCTCATAAGCTCCTGGTGCTCTTTTCTGCTGAGCTGCTCTCCCAGCGAAACACTGCTGTAGTACATGGTCATTATTCATAACAGCCCTCATGGCTACATTTCATTACCCAGGATGCACTAAGTTACGCTGCAAGTTGTCTAATGCGTTGCTTTCCTACCATTTGTTCAGAATTTGTGTCCACTTTATGCAATTGATATATATATTGTGAACATTACAAATATCTCCTAGTATCTTTTATTCATGACAGAAATTCATGAATGGTTAAGTTTGGTGACACTGACTGAAACACTGCAACATCCCACTAACTGGAGTAGCGGCCCTTATTTTTCCTCTCTTCAAGCACTGCCCCTGGCCCAGTGTCCTTCATAGCAACATCACTAATTTATACAGGATAGTTTAATTTATACACTGAACTTACAGCCACACTAAGCAGAAATATAATAAGTAGTTTTGATTCATTTTTCTTTTTTTGATGGATGCTACACCATCTCAGTGTACAGTCTGAATTATGTTTAACTTATAATTTCTTATTTAGTGCACAGATGAATGATTTAAATAGTGAAAACAGGCCAATGGTGCTGCAAGTAGCTGAAGGACGCCTGCGATAGTCACACACTCCTGGTGCTTGTGGTATGTCTGCCTTAGTATTAATGCAGTTTCAACATAACAGGTATGTGAAATTTTGAAAAGACCGGCAGGATGAAAGTGAGATGAGTCAGTCGACTCCAATGGCTGGAGGGGGGGGGTGCATCTTCCTGATGCTTCTTTCTCCTCTCAGAAAACACTGCATTCTAAATCTCTTCATTCCATATGGCTGGCAAATCCAAATATTCTGCATCAAGACATTTGATTCAGTCACCATGTGGATCACATGCATAACTGGTCTGTTTTCATTAACTACAGTATTACTGTAATAACCTTTTAAATCTCAGCAACAAAGACAGGATTAGTTGTGAAGCAGCTTGTTAGCAAGGTAGCAGTGTGACTATTCATCTTATCGAATGACTGATTTTTTTTGTTAATTCTGAGCAGAGCAGCTAGGTTTCTTTATCAACTTACATCTGACTTTTGTTTTGATACATAAAAAATATGAATGTAATATTTCCGTGCTAGTGCCTATGTACAAATTTTACGGAAACCGAATAACTAAGCACACGGAGGTCATTTTGGAGACAGATAATCCATATAAATAACAATTTCCTCCATGCAATTTAATGAGTTTACTTGCTGGCAAAATAGTGAATGTTAATTTAACAATACTTGCGCAACTTTTCAATGATAAAGTAGGGGGCATAGGGTTTATAACCAACATTAATTGGTATTAAGTAACCTTCATTACTATTTAAAACCATATTTGCTGAGCTTTTCACTGCTGTAAGTATTCCTCATACTAATTTGGGCTAGAGAGCTAACTTGTTTGAATAACATTGTTCAGTTTGTATGTTACGCAATTAATTAATTCCTTCATTCATTCTAACAAAACCCAGCATGTACAGTGGCTTCACCAGGACCTGGGCTCAATACCCTTGAATAGTCAACTTCTCTGGATTTAGTTCCTGATAACCACAGCTAAATTATTTTGTCATGTCTGAATTCCAACTTCATATTTTCTCTCCAAATGTTCACAGTGGCACTTTTTGAGTATCTTCAGTCGTCAAAACACTCTGCGCTGCGTTGTTATGCTATGTGGTGCACAAATAAGCAGAATAAAGCCCAAACCATTTTTCAGCTTATGGCCACATTTGTGCAGAAAGTCTTAAGATTACAAGATATTTTGCACATATGCTTTAACAGCAATTTTATAAAATATGTGTTATTTTAGTGGCTATTGGTAAACTGATAAATTATCAATGGTGATAACGGTGGAAAAAATTAAAACCATCTTTTTAATACTTTTACTTTGAAACCTTTTTATGTTTTAAGAGAATTTGTTTCAGTAAACAAGAATGATCAGCATCCACTTGAGGATTTATAAATGAAAGTGAGCAGCAGATGTGTTGTCAATATGACATCTCGACAGGTTGTGTGGGGCTCCGGGTATTTTGTGCCGCTGTACAACTGTCCTCCTCTCATGGTCCAAACGTGTTACTTGATTCAGTGAGTTTTCAAGCAGTTGAAAAACAGTATCAGTTGTCAAATAAACAGTTCAAGCTGCCCATTGACCCATGCAATGGGAACCTGTGGGGGATTCTCAGTGTAGCATGTTCTCCGCCTTTGCATGGTGTTCTACGTAGACTTTAGGTGGTTGTATAAGTTTTATGCAGACACCACATACAAGTCAGAATGAGCTTATCCAGTTAAGCAGAGGCACAAGGTGTAGTAGTAGTTAGAGCTGCCAGTTTGCAAAGGAAGGACTGAGGTTTGAAACTCCACTCCTACTGCACATTCACCCAAATTTCCTCCAGTAAAAATTACCCAGCAGTATAAATGATCACTGTAAGTAGTTCAGCATACAAACCTAACACTACAAATCACTTTGGAGGAAAAAGTCAAATAAATGCATAAATAATATAACATCTGATGAACATACCACCGAAACTGCTTCTACAAAAAATACAGGCCCTCAGTTCATCTGTTTGCTGAGATGCAACCATTTGTGACCCAGCACTGACATCCACATCTGCAGAACTGTCATTCCATGTGGCATGCAGGCCAGAACTGTATCACAAGTTGTTTACTACATTTACATTTATTAATTAACATGCACCGCCTTTATTCGAGTACATACATTTCTTTGTGGTACAATGAAACAGAATTACACAAAAAACTTCACATTGCACACACTCCTCCTACTTGTTCACCTCTGCCTTGAAATATACGCTCACTGTCATTTGTATCCCTCCTCCCCACCCACACAAAATAGCTCCTCTTTTAGTACCATTACAGTCAATCATATATTTTCAATAACAAGCCAAAATGAATTCAATGGAGCAAAACCCTTAAATTCATCATATTTCGTTATCAGTGATCTACTAAGATAAAATATTGTTTAAATTGACTGATATACAACAGTTCCTTGGTTTCCAATCTCCCTATACCCAAATTTTCGCTATAACAGCTTGTTAACATTAAGACCTATATAACTGTATCTAAATAGAAACTTGTTTTGCTGTAATAAATTTTTATTCGAAGCTTAGCCATAATATAAAAAACTAAGCATGGATGAAAATAAAAATAAATTTAGAAATCTACAAATATATACCATTCTGTACTGTATACTGTACTGTAATAAAATAATACTGCTTGTATTGTAATAAACTCTGTTGTGTTCTGTTACAAATTTATTTGAAGCCAGACGTGCACAGGTGTTATCGGTTGTTTCTGTCTGTTCAACTTTGTCTGAACGTGTTTACGCTGCATCACCACATTTATTGCGCTGGTTGTTCACATGTAAATTAATGACAATATTGTGTTTTCTAATTAGGTAAGTGGTGTTTACAGTGATTGTCATGCTGAAGTAGTGAGTTGATAGTGATATGGTTGTTTTTGATGGGCTGGGAGTACATTGTTTATTTATTTTTCCCCATTTAAAATAATGGGAAACAGGCACTCAATATTTGAAAAATTCAGTTTCTGATGTGGTATTAGATTCAGATCCCGAGGGATTACTGTAAACTGCTTATAGAATCCATCCAATCCATCCATCATCAAAAACCACGTATCCAATTCAGGGCCACAGGGGTTTGCAGTCTATCGCAGAGGTACAGGGTGTGAAACAGGGTAAACCCTGAATGGGATGCCTGTCCACTATGGAAATATAGACAGCAAAGACAACATGGCTTTACCAGTTTGTCTGAGGGCCCATGTTTTTGGACTGTGGGGGAAAACTGGATCACCTACAGAGACTGATTCAAACACAGATCCCACCACAATTTGAAAACTCATGAGATGTTTACCTGAAAACAGTTATAATCATTTTATTATAGAAAAGGGCAGCAGGTATTGAAGTTGAAGCTGCTGCCTTCCAGTCTTAAGGTTCCTGGAGTGAACTGCTGACAGATCTGTGATCAAGCTGCCTACCCTAAACTGATACAGTAGGAATGTAGTACTGTACAAATGGGTAAATCACTGGAAAATAGATTATATAGCATTGTTACATAATCACTGTAGGTAAAGTTAAATAAGGTTAATATTCACAGGGGCTGGATGCTGTGTTGAAAGAAATGCTCTGAACTGTAGATTACGTGAACCCATGTGGTCATAACTGAGAAGCAAAGGCAGCTGTGAGCCTGAAAGGGACAACAATTTTCTCTGAATATACCAAATAGGTGGGGACATGGGTTTCAGGTGATGGTGAACTCAGCTACATGCTTCTTCCTTCCATGTGAATTATAAAGATGTAAAGATGTTTATTAAGACACGAGCAACCGAATGGGTGTCTCTGGATGGGACTGAACACGGGGCTTGCGAATTAAAACTATTTAAGCACATTTCATTCAGCGAAAAACAGTACCTCTGAATGCAGCATCCAACAGAGATGGAAAAAATATTGTTACGAGGGAACTATAAGTTACTATATTCTATAAATTATAAATTTCATTTTACAGTTACTTTTGTACATTTTTTCTTATAGTTTGAAACGTGACATGTCAAAACAGTGACATATTGCCTGTGGACACAAACTCTCCTTCAGGCTGTGTGCTGGCCTGACCCTCAGGTGAGTTTCTGAGGCCAGTTTCTGTTAGATCACACCACCACCCGACGGACTCTGTGCTAACCACGCTAACCTGACTCTCGCTCCCCGGCACAGTTAAAGGCACGCTTTACACATGCCAAATTACATCCTTGTCTTGTTAGTGCCATCCTCCATAAATTAGGAGCTATGGCTTCTCCTCAAAATTGTAATCCCAAGAGTGGAAAACTAATTAAAAGTATGTTTGGTTTGTATTTGACCTTTGGTCTACAAATATGACTATGTTAGTCCCTCAGAGCCAGTGACACATCAGCGTACAATGATCTGATTTGATTGTGGTACAGTGCCTAGTGAAATATACATTTTTAATGTTTTTAACAATGTAATGAACCATATTCTTGCATATAAAAGTATATTGTGTTAGAGAAAGGTCCTCCACTGTCTGTAACGATCAGTTGCAAGGTCGAAACTGTGGGTCTATTTATGGCACCAAGGCAGGAAAAAAAAGATCTGCTGCTCTCAGTTCAGTCTAACAGTGTAGTGGAGCAAAAGGGGTTGTCTCCATCTTATGGGTAGAGAACATGTGTTTTCTCTTTGTTTCCATTTGCTACCTAATGGCCTCTCCCTGCAACAGGAGTGGCTAATGCACCGTGGCCTTCACACAGTTACATTTTTATTTGCCTTGGCATCAGGAAATTGCAGAAAAGACTACATTGCATACAACATTTAATACTTAGTGATTGTCATCTTCTTATTTGCCCAGAGTTTTGCATTCCCAGAGCCGAGCCACAGGAACACTGCTTATCTCTTCATATTACAAACGACATCAGCAATAGCAGTGAGATCAGCCTTGTTTATGGCGAAATAGTCACATATGTACCTGATAAAAAAAGTATACCCTGTAGATTTCAGTAAAAAGGAGGGCCGAGAACATTTTGACATTTTCTAGTGATCGCTGATCTGCAAAAGCAGACTTATCTGCCAAATTCTTTTTGCATAATTTCTTATGCAATCATAAGCCAGTTAACAGTAGAGATGAAAAGATGAAATTCCAGTTATTGTGAAAAAAAGTTGCATAGTGAAATTGGATGTTTATAACAGTATCAATGTTATTGCATATTATTATTAAACAGAATGGTAATGACAATAGTACTATTAAAATTACCGCAGTCATAAAAGGGGGGATGTTTCCATTATTTCCCTTCAAATATTAGGAGGGAGAAACTTCATGCAGATTTGATTACATAGGTAGTTATATAATGTTTTGTTGTATAGCTACAGTATGTGGACCATGTATTACTATGGTGTCCTAGTACTTGTTTAATGGGGTTTACCTGTGAACGAAGTGCAGAAAGTTCACAAGCTCTCTGTGATTTAGCAGGTCCTCTAGTGAACTGTGAAGTTAAAGGACAGAGAAAAAAGCAAAACTAGAGCTACAAGAGTAGCTGTACTGGAGTTCGCAGTCAAGTATTGTTCCTTAATAAGATGCCTGTGGTGTCAATGTCCACTGTCACCCATGGTCCCCAGCAGGAATAAACAAGCAACAAGTAAACTGAAATCCTGACAACGTTACTTTGAAGTGTAGTTGAAGCGGCGAGTTTGTATATGTACTCTACATGCACGTTCAAAATGGTTTTTATTCATTCAGAACAAAGGCTTTTTAATGTGACCCACAGGATAAGACTGTAATGAAATGAATACATATTTACTCAGAGGACATGAGCTTCCGTGTAAGGCAGAGATATGTTCATTCACTGTGCAGTTTATAATCAGTGATGTGCTTATTGGCGTGATGGGGTTTCGGATGACATTCACAGAAAACACACAAGCACATGTATAACATCAGATCCAGTCGAAGGGGTTTTCAGTTCGCCGATGTCACCACAGCATGGGCTGCATGTGTAGTTGATAATGTCGGGCAATCGGCATATGGCAGCTTTGTCAGGCCTCTGCAGATCTGCACGGTGAGCCCTGGCAGGAGCGTGTTGGTCCCTGGAGGCTAGATGTGATTATGAAGATTAGGTAACGCTTCCTCCCTCCCTCCCTCCCGCTGACCCCTTTCTAGATCTGGGAAAAGACCGCAACAGGTCTGCCCTGTCGCAGCAAACACTTTCTACACACGTTGTCCACACATCCAGACATCAGCAATTATTAGAGCAAAAGCAGCGCCGTAAATATTACTGCCACTTTCTCCCTTCTTCTTTTTAAACTTTTTATTCAGAGACCACACAGTGGTTTGAAGAAAACTTGGATACCTTTGAAAGAATTCAAAACCAGCATGTTTAAACTAATATTTCAACAAACAAAGAAGCACCCTACAGTAAGTTGTTTTGTATTATTTTACTATTTATATAGGTCTACTATAATATGATATAGTTATTTATTGACCTGATATGTTTCTGGCAGATATGGTTTAATAAATATATTTTGTAATTGGTGATATGGTTTTAACGAGTAAACAAATATCATTATTTACTGAATGAATTCTAGTTCTGTGCAGTTTGTGTCTGTATATTTGACATATATGGGTTTATATTTCTTTATGGCAATTAAACTGTTTACCTAAATTGCCAATATTATTTACATTTTGAACGAGAAGACATGCAAAACCATCGAGCTATAGGAATATTGACCATACACTGGACAAGGGGTTACTGATAATGAATACATGAATAAACAAGGAATTGCATCTCAGAATCATTTATGGCATTAATAGGTAATTCTAAAATTTGTTACTAATCCTATGTGATTGTGATGCATGTGGTGTAAATATATGCAGAAAAACAAAGGCAGTGTTCCCAGGTGATCTCGCATGCAATATTCTATCCAGCAAACAGAAGTAACAGCAAAACCAGTTTGGTTTAAAATTAAATTTTATGAATGTTCATTCACAGAGACAAAGTAAACTAATTTATGCACTATTTACATATTAAATAGAGACCAGCATAAAGGCTGAAAATCTGAGTGTGATGTGACCCAGTTTTGGGGAAGACAGCAGTTGGCTTGATCCCAAAATCGAAAGCGATGGAAGGCTAGAGGCTTAATGCAGATCAACAGTGCTTTTGTAACACAAACTATAGTTAAAGAACTGAAAAAATGAGCACTTTCAGGTAAAGTACTGATGATATACACATGCTGTGGATCATTAAATCCATGTTGTTGTGGGACTGGTGTACCAGGTGCGGCGTAGCCTCTATCTGCAGTTTGAAATGTAACCATGATACCTGAGCTTGACTGGTGTTTCCATAAACTGCTCCAACACCTTTGGCAGTATCACTGAGTAAACATCTTGCATCCCTTTAAAATGCTGTAATTGACTTGTACTAACATCCATGAGACATAACTTGGCTTCACAGATGACCGCTGGGAAACAGCATAAGTGGGAAACAACACAAACAATATGATTTATGAGGATGACTTTTAACATTTCAGAATCTTCCTACATCAGAATAAAAAAGTCACGGTTCATTAACAGTTGTAGTTTCCGCCTCTTAGCTAGTCCACCTGCCTCACTTAGACGAACACTTTCTAATAGGGAAAGTATTATACTATACTGTACTGGTGAATTATGACTAATACATTCATTAGATACAGGCCTTTTCTTGTGAATGTTTGCATTTACTCCATCCGGGATTTCATTTTTGTTTATTTTAATGAGAGAATTTTCGTACCCCTGAGGACTCCTGCCATAAAAAAAAGAGAAACAAATAAAAAAATGTGTTATACACACCTTTGCATTTTTAGTTTAAAAAGGGCAGTTATTATAAATGTAAATTTGAAAATACCGTGTCTTGTATACTGATCCAGCTGCATGGAAGTTCTCTTAGGATCAAATAAAATTTAAAAAAAATCTTTTTACATACCTACTGGTCTGCAGTCATTGGCATTACAAAGATATCATTTAAAACTGTGAACAAAGTATAGTTAAAAAAGCCCCCTCCAGTGGGCTCTTCATATTTCAGTGATGTTGTGTAGATGGCTTAACTTTTTAATCTTAAGTTTTAAAATCTTTTTCCAAGTATTTAAATGTGTAAAGATAGCTTTAAAAGGGCTTCATGGAGAGCAAATGACTTTGTAAATGGCGTTATGTGTTTTTTTCACTAAAGAATTAGGAGGATGACATCAGTAAAAAAACAAAGCCACCCCACCTATTTTTGTATAAACTGCCCAGAATGTGCCAGTGTATAATTGGAACAAATGAACTAAAAATAAAGAACTTTAATTTTTATGCATATTTCTCCAAAAATAAAATGGTGAAATAATACATAGCTTTCAGTGTTTAAACATGCTGCCCACTGACTCTGTGCCCACCGTGGGATGTAAAAGACTCTGGACCTCTGGGCACATGACACAGGAGTCAATGTCACACGTAGATAAATAGATTGGGTATCACAGAACCAGTCTAATAGGAATGGATGATGAACACTGTAGACCAGATCGGACAGAATCAGAGTTCTCGCTGGCCAGCATTTGTGAAAGTGCAGCCGCTGTGTCGATTGAATTGAAATTCCGCAGCTCATCTTTAATGTGTGTTTCCATTCTAATCCGTGTCTTTAGCGAACAAACTGTGGCCCTATCGCCTGGTCCCTTGCTGATCCCGTCACTCAGGCTGACAGGCAGTGGGTGGGTGGGGGGGGGGGGGGGGGGGGGGGGNGGGGGGGGGGGGGGGGGGGGGGGGGGGGGGGGGGGGGGGGGGGGGGGGGGGGGGGGGGGGGGGGGGGGGGGGCTGGGGGCCTGGGAGCTCCTGGCACAGGGAGCCACATCTCCTCTCTTCTGCAGCGTCCTTGCCCGCTCAACCCGGGCTGACAGGGAGCTGCCGCCTCACATGGCTGCTGTCTCATACATATGGAACAGCAGCCGGGGAGGGAGAGGAATAACAACGAACACACTTATGTACACAGGCACGCTTGGACAAACACATATACACACAAACACACAAACACACACACACACACATAAACTTCACAGGTGTGAAGAAGGTTCTCTGCCTAAGCCAGCAGCATTCCCACAAAGAACTATTGAAGCACCTTCATAACCAGAAGCAGGAAAGTGGTTAAGAACTTCTTGATGCCGTTGTTTGTAGGGTGCTGTATGTTCATCTTTCTGCTTTGGGTTGCTCTGATAATCCCTTTCTCTGTCTTCATGATCTAGCTCATCCCCCAGTTTTTTTTCATGGTATTAGGAATGGGGGGGGCCACATTTTACCTCATGCGTCTTGCTAGAGGACCCCATATCAGGTAAGGCCCTTCACTGTAACAAATTACATTTTTGTAACAAATTTAATTTTTAAATTTTGTGCTTAATATAGATTTTTTTTTACAAGCATGTATAGATTGTTATTAAAAATTGAATATTTAATTCAGATAATACATAAAACTGGTTCAGGATTATGACAGGGTCCCTTGATATCAACAATTTGACACAATGAAAGTGTAAAAATTCCTAATCCTGTATACAGGGATAAAAATGGATATTGTTAATACTTAATAACGGTATATAATTATAAACAGATCTTGGCTTTTTGTTTGGTCCCTAAGTACTGAACATGATTCTGTATGTTAACTTACTTTTTTGCTTAAAAAGGTGAAAAGATGAATTGTTTATCAATTACCTGTTGCAGATATTGCACATCTCAGCTTATTTAGAAACCTTGTTGGCACACAAGTAGCAAAGAAAAAATGAGCGCAGACAACAGAACCGTCCTCAAAAATCTCAAAAGATCTATTACTGCTGAATGTCAATGAGCTCATTTATTTAGGCCTGCGAAACAGCAACATTGTTCATTATTTCCACTATCTTTCTGTATGTTTTCTGCCCGTCTATCATCAGTATACAGAACGGCATGAATACAAATGAGTGATTATCACAATTGTCACCACTTCTTTATGAAATGCCTGACATTATTTCATTATTAATGCTGTGATTTATGAGATGGGCCTTTCCCGGCTGTGGCAACCCTCTTAATTTTCTGCATCCAGTGTAGTTGTGAAGGTTTAAATTCTGGTTGTTCATGTTTAAGTGCCCTTTGTTTATGCCTGGCTCCGCACTTGGTCATTATAAGTACACTGGGCACCATGTCGGTGCAAGAAGAGGCCTTAGTTAATGAATTGCAGATGCCTGCCGAGGAGTGACCGCATTGACCTCCTCTCATAATCACCTCTGTTTCGCTCACTGTGTGACCTGGCCTCACCCTGATGCCGGCAGCTGGGACAGAAAGAACAACCCAGAGCCGTGGAACAGACTCAGCCCGACATATCAGTACAAGGTGAATTCCTTTTCCATACTAATCCCATGTGACAGGAGACGGGCTCAATCATCACCCATGTTTATAGCTCTGCCAGCATAGGTGGCAAACAACTGCACTGAGCTAACCTGTTGACTAAATGCACGTGAGACGTTAAACGTAAAAATTATGCAAGTCAAAGAAATTAGTATGTGTATTATTTCAATATGCCCTAAGCTTGTAAAATGCATTTTAAGAATTTATTCTATGCACTCCAGATACCTTTCTGTCATGCATGAATATATTGGTCAGAGATGCTGAGTAAGGGCATTGCCCCAACTTAGTGATAAAAATTCAACAACAAAAGGAAGGAAGAATAAAAAACAGGACCTCATAAAGGGCCAGTACATATTGCAGACTGAATTCCAATGGTTTTCAAAGCCGAATCTCATGCTTGTGTAATGAAAGTCATGGCAGATGAAAGGTCGTGGCACAGCATGTTTAATTCTCAGTAGCAGGCAAAGGTCCCGCATCGAAATTCCACTGCAGTCTGAACAGTAATAATGAACAAGGGGGAGGAGGGATGAGGGAGATGACAGCCAGCTGATCAAAAACAATATGCAGGAGGAAAATAATCAGCGGCGAAGGGAAAACGTGTCCTCTGCCATGGATGAGGAAAGATACTGTATAAGCTGTACTTGACATATGCAAAGAGCATTCCTGAGCCCTTCACCAAGAAAAAAGAAAGCTGGGAGGTAAATAAACAGACTCGGAATCAGGGACCATCTTAAATGAGAGGAGGGAATGGACACTGTTTGTGTTTTGCTTTCCTAAAGTCACGATGCACTTAATTTACGCAAAACATATTCAAATGTATTCTCTTCCAGTTGGTGGCCGTCAACACGGACTACAAGAGTCTGAAAAAGGAGGGCCCTGACTTCTGAAGGTCTTAACTGTCATTCCAGGGGCACACGGTGAGGTAAAAATCCCTGTCACCATGCGGTCTATGTGCCGGTGTGACACTTTCCTCATTCGTGGATTTATTCAACATCTTACCCTAAAGCTTTATTGATCAGGGTTTCCCTCAGCACTTCATAGGTCTGCTGGTCTGCCAGGTCTAAGCTTTATGTTGGCAGTGCAACAAATTTGAAAGCACTTGTGATGCTAAAGTTAATCCTGTGAGCTCAAGGTTAAACTGGAGAGGCTTAATACTGAAAATTCACCAAAACTGGTGGAACTCACATAATTTCATCTATTATCTATTATTAACTATTGCTACATTTCATCTATTATGATTTCATCTGTTATTCATATATTTGCTATAATATGAAAGTAAATAATTTGCTTACCACCAATGAGACCCGAGACAAACCCTGATGAAACAAGACCATAGAGAAATTATGTTATAGAGCAAACCTAAAGTAGTTTGATGCTTGTATAGATAATTATTATAGGGCTTGTATACTGTCTAAATTATACAAACTTTATATATAATGAGAAAAGTACCAATTTATTTACTCACGCTAAAGGGACCTTATTTATCGACAGACATGTAAAACTGAAGCATGTGTTCAGTGAAGGTGTATTTGATTATAACTCGACATATTTGTAAAGGCTTTTGCTACAACTGTATTTCTCTTGCATTATGGAGAGACAATTGGAGAAGCTGCATTCGTGCTCTTTGGCTAATTCCTGCAATATACAAGCAAACTGTCACCCCATTGCAGTGCAACTATGCCTTGATGGCTTCCAGCCCCATAATAAAAAATGTATTCCTACCAAAGCGTGTGTGTGCACTACCTTAAGGAAAGTCATAGCAACCAGGCATCTAGGGGGAGGGTCAGTCAGCAGGGGTCCTAACCAACGATGCACTTGGACTGTACCACTTTTGCCCCTTGTTGCAGTGTGGGCGATCAGGACCAATTGTGAGTCTAAAGGCAGCAGTGGCGTCTGAGGCCTGGCGCATGCTGGCAATAATCACGGAGGCTGAGGCGTCACACCAGCAGCAATCACCAGCCTGCAGATGTGCAGGCCCAGTCATTATCAACCACATAATTGCATTTCCCATATTTGTTATTTGCATTCCCACAAATCATCTGGAGACCACAAGCAATCTACAGACGGAGTCACTAAACTGAAATCAGAGCTGATGCATGGCCTGTAAGGAAAGCACATGAAAAGTGAAATGATGACCCAGTGAAGAGTGTACTGTCTTTCATGGGAACTCCATTCACCTTTCCATAAAGCCTGCTGTCCAGAGTTTAACAAAATGTTTAATTCACACATGTAACATACCTTATAGTTATTCATTTCCCTGACACTTTTCCCCACTTGCAATTATTTCTCCATTTACGCAGCTGGATAATTTTGCTGGAGTAACGCAGGGTAAGTACCTCAACCAACGGTACTATAACAGGAAGTGGGATTGGAAACGGTGACCTCTGAGTCCACCTGCTGCAGAGTCTAATATCTTTGCTTTATTTACTGAGTGGAAGCAAAGATGTTGTCTGGTTTTGTGTCACAGCCATACAATAATGTGAGGTGTTGTGAGGCAGGATGAAAACTGTCTATGAAAACAACAGATGAAGGAAAAGTTGGCTAGTAAATAGTTTTTTTTATTTTTAGTAGATAAAACACAAAAGCAGGCTTCATAATGAATGGTTCGAGAAACTTTAATGCAACAGGGAGAACCAGAATGAACCATAAAACGAACACAGAAATCAGGCTCAAAACTAAAACTTCACTCCCAAAATGGGTAATAATGTTCTGATCCAGGGTGCTTCCTTAGGCAAACTTACTGCACGACCGGCACTGAGTTGCTTTTGTTTTTGCTCAGACAGGATTCTCCACTGTCTGGCTGGATAAGTAGTTATCAGTACTGAGTAAGTGCCTGGCTGTACTGCCCTGCTTCATGTCACAGGTTTCCTCTCTGAACATCAACTCCTGGAAAACCACGCAGCTGATTCGTTCTAAAACAATGCTAAAACACTGGACACTGCTCTAAAATAACTTACCATGTTAAGCTACTTTGCAACAATTTATCCGTTTATACAGTAGGGTCATTTTTACTGGACCAATTTAGAGTAAGCACCTTGTTCAAACATACTACAGGAAAAGGTGGTGATTGAAATTTGCAACCTCCAAGGCAAGAAGAAATAGCTCTAACCACCATGCTACCTGGTGTCAAACTGAGCACTAGAAGAAACCAGACCAGCGTGGAGAAGTGGGTCTGAATTACTGTGAAACCATCTGATATTGTGTTCAGCTTGGAAGCAGCATGTTTGGAGAGATGGCAACCAGCTGATGAGTTCAGACTCAATATAAAAATGATCATCCACTGCAGCAGCATATTGTCATCGACAAGGGTGAACTGCCAGCCCTGCAGGTGATATTAAAGAGCATAGAGAGCATATTTTAAGAAATCCGTCCTTTATCATACATCATCTGCATAGCTATGCCTGGACATTCCTGGTCAGGTATGTCATTGGATGCTCCTCACTATTTGCTTGGAGAAAAAACTCCTAACCTCTAGGAGCTCCTAACCTCTCCTTGAGCGCACCGGTTTGTATAATAAAGATCATCAACCAGTCAGATTTGTGGCGAAATGGTTAAGGGTAGAGCACTATTTTTGAAATTGCAAAAACTTTGTTTCACAGCTCCCACCTCACTTTCTCAGGTGCACTTGTATGGATAAGATCAGAGAGTAAAGTCTACTGTAGAGAACTATAATGTGAACTGTTAATAATACCTAGCCTGCCCAAAAACTTAATCTGTTTTTTTAATCTTAAGGAAAAAGTCAGTCTCTAACTGGTCTTACCTTGGCTCCCTAGTGTCACAGCCACACATGCCAGAAAGTCAAACCAAAATATTGTGCTTTCTGGAGGCCTAATTAATATTTTCTGGCACTTACATGCATTCTGTGCGTTTTAAATACCTTTAATACATCCAAAATGTGCATGACTTTGCTATCCTGATAAACAGTGGCACTGTATCAGTATAGTGTTAGCACTTTATCCATGAGACTTTGGAAGGTGGCAAGGGTTTGTGTAACTCAAATGGTATAATAAAATAATGAAATTTTCTTTCCACGGTAAAAAAGATCATGTATCTTAGACTGTAGGTGTAATAGAATCTGTCAACGTCACTTTTTCCCAAGTCCAGAGTTGTATGTCCCATTCATTGAATCTGTACATTGTAAAGTCCAAAAAGACATTGAGGTACATGAAGTTGTTCCAAAACCACTGCAAGCCACCTAGCTTGGGGACAACAATAAAGATGGCCTGTGGGTTGTGCAACTCATAAAGTACTCTGAGAACAAACTCGGGTTATACTTGACAGGTATAAATCTCTTCAGCACTCTGGACACACCTTGCTGTGATACAAGGAATTCATTTCTGATACAAACTTCCACCTTGTTTGCTGTGCTTAATGGTCTTGCATTATGTTTCTCTTCTGTATATTTGAAGAGCTATGACTTGTTGGGCACTGGGCAGTTGTTCCACAGTGATGACAGTCACATAGCCCTGTGATGTGTCCAACCCCGCTAGCTCCTTCTTAATATAAATTATGGCATAAAGAGAAAGATTACTGGGAAAGCTAAGGGACAGGGATGATTTGAGACGTTTTCTTTATCCCATTTGGTGAGAGGGATACACATCAGCATCTTTGTCAACCCATTTCAGCACCAGTACCCATTCTTCAGGATTCCTGTCAGTCGGGTGTTTGATAGTTATACTGTGGAAGACTGGGCTGTTGTGACCCAACATGACACCGTTGAAAATGTGTGTCATGTGAACTGGGGATGCATTGGCAAACCAGGTTCAGCTGGTTTCTACCCGCTCCTAGGTTGCTTGTGTGGTCTGGAGTTTACATGTTCTACCTGTGTTTGTATGTGTGGAAGAAGGTAACGAAAAAGCTCTTCTATTCCTCACCTCAGAAACCATGGTGGTAGTCACCTGAGTTGGATTTGACCTGAGGGCACTTCCACATGTTAACAAGAGAATTTTCTTTCCTTGTTGTACTTATTCTAGGTCAGGTGGGAATTTCAGTTTGAAATGAATGATAGTTGTTGAAATTTTTTCTTCAGATATTTTGAACTTTTGCTGTAGTCCGAATCTTCTTCCTCAACAATCTACTGGAAGGTGTAAAGAAATTTGAATTGTTGGAGCTGTCCTCTTATGCAGGTACTTCCTAGCCTGAGATACAGGGTTCAGCACAAATGTTTTGGCTCCACATGGACTGTTGGCATATCTGGCTGCCAAAAGTAATTTAATTGCTTTTTTTCAAAATTAGACTATTAAGCAATATATGTTATATCATGTTCATTGTAACATTTTAGTGTAGGGTTTCCATCATGTTTTGGCCTGGCACATCCCTAAAGGTACGTTGTATTGCTGAAGACAGTTTCGGCTTCATTTGGTGATGCTGGTAGGCAACTAATATATAGAGATAAATATTGCTGACTCCAAGTGAGAAGACTCATGAGGCAATTACAAGGAGTGCTATCTGTGGTAGTTAGTAATCCCTAGTAATGTAGTCTACCTTTGAACGTTTTTACTGCAGCCCTGGCCTTGCTACCTGAATCCCATCTTTCCTGCTTCAACTTCATTATTTGTGGACTCCACAGAACCAAGTATGATATATCTAGGAGCCCTTTTCATTTGAAATATTTCAAGTTATTATTATCATTACTATAACTACAATAACAACAACAATAATAATGTCAGCTGATCCCAGTGTCTAAGGTGACCAAATAACAATAGGTTAGTCAAAGTGCTACATAATCAGAATGTAAGTCATCATATGAAGTCATCATATGACTTACATTCTAACACTTAATTAACTTAGAAGTAGACATCATTTTACACTAAATGTTAAACAAGACAAGGATGAGAGCTTAAAGGTCAAAGGCATGTTTTTACAAAGAGGCAAATGCTAGGAACACAGATATAATATGAAAAAGATCCTGAGTAACACAGAAAAGATGTTTGGGCTTTTTTAAGGTAGCAAGAAAAGAGATGAGTCTTCAGAAGCCAGTAGACTGGTCCGACACTTGATGCTCATTCCATAGCTCAGGAGTAAGAAGGAGAATGAGTGATCATTTTGTGTGTATTTGAGCAGGAACAAGGTAGCAGGGAGCATCAGTGACTGTAGGTAGGACTGAGATTGTGGAAGAATTTTGCCAAACAAGAAAAAAACAAGCCAAACCATTCTAACTCTATTTGTACAGCAAAATCAGGAGTTTAACAGGTACACCTTGTTAACAGGGGGACTCTGCCAAGCTGGCAGAACACCCTGCCACCACCAAGACAGTAGAACATTCAATAACAGCTCTTATATGGCACTAGAACAATAACACCCTGTAGGAAACAAGGCCCAGAACATTAGGTACCTTTAGACTGATCACCCGAAACAGGTATATGGAGAAGTCGTCCCACCCAACTTCCTGGCAGGATGCTGGAGACAAAGTATGTAACCAGATCAGTATTGAGACCCTGAAAGGTATTTACAACCAGGTTTAGAGACAGAACTGCAACATACCAAATAAGGATGTTTTAGCCCCTAGAACTGAGAGACCACCATTTAACAAACTAAAAGAGCTATTCAGCTAAAACAGATATGAAACAATTCCTTAATAAAATTAAATCTCCCACAAGATCACTGAAAGGAGCCAAGTTATGAACCGTAAATTACTGGGAGAAAAAGCATATACACCTGTCTCTCATATAACTAGCAGCCCTTGAAGCAAAAGCACTGAACAAGCTATGAATACATAGGCTAAACAACTTGTGGGCCTACTGTATAGTAACCTTTGAATATTCAAAACAATTAAAAGAAAAAATGATACACTTGAGAAAAACAGTTAATAGTATGTTTCAAATGGTCTGATCAGCCTGTTTCTTATAGATATGACCTTCAACTGTTGCATGCAGCCCGATATTCTATATTGTTTATGGGCAACACAAAACAGTCATTGGTTTAAATTTCTGTGTAGATTTCACCCACTCCACAAGGCTGAATTGGGATTTCTGGACTGATGCCTTTGTAGCTTAAAGGGAACTGTGAGACTTTTTAGACAGTTACACTTCTTGAACTTGCAATGGCCTGAGGGAAGGGGGAGCACTTGCTCAACAATGACCTTCTGCCTCTTGGGCTTCCTCTTGTTTTTGTGCAGCACAGAGAACTGTCCAGGAAAACTGAATCCAGCTTAGAACAGCAACAAGGAGAAATTATTTTTGGATAAAGCCGAATTTTAATGTGGAAAAAAGGGAGAGCGGGGGAAAAACCCACATGCACAGCTAAATAAATAAAGAGGCAAGTGAGCCAGTGAACGGAAGGAGCAGAAGTGGCTGGTGAGCCACAGAGCCTGATAGCCCTGGGCAGACACACAAATTCAACAGCGATAACAGGTTCCTCCTTCTCATAACCCAAGCCAGTTGAGGGCCCCAGCATCTTCATGCCCTTTGACGAAAATCTGTGTTTCACTCCAGGTCCCCTCATGTTACTAAAACATACTGATTTTAACACACAGTAGCACTTTATTGTAGGAAATTTGTTTTAACAGATGATTTAAAAAAAGTCACTCACAGATAAAACAATTGTCCCGCTGTTTGCTTTTAAAATCTTTAACCAGCAGGTTATGGGTAGGGATCAGACACACAACTCACACACTTCCACTTCCTTCAAGTGTCAATTGTGTGGGATTTGTCAGTTTTATATCCAATTCATCGCCTCGCAGTTATGGTTCTCAAAGGTGCTAATTGATGTGTGGAATGTGTTCTTTCACCAAGATGAATACTGATGTTCCACCTTTAAAGCCTGTGGGAGCTTTTTTTTATCAGGACATTTTGACAGTAAAGTAAATAATACTTATATTTGAGGACCAATACTATCTATTCCAGATGCCATGTCATGTTCCGAAGGGCTTTATTTATGACAGTGACAAAAGTCCCTGGATAGTAGCCCTAACATTCATCAAATTGAGAGATGTTTCTGGTGTAGGACACATTTCTATGTATTGCTTTTGTACAAGTCCACCAGAATGTGCTACAGAGCAGAGTTTACAGGAGATTTTTGACATTACTTGAGCATTCTGAAAGTCTATCCTCCTGCAAAGGTTTCACTGAACGTAACTTAGGCAGCTCAGTGGCTCTGTGGCTAGCACTGGTACCTCATACCTCCTGGGCTGTGACTTCCATCCAGGGTTGGAATCTGGTTCAGACAATGCAGCCTGTATGTTTTCCCCTTGTCTGTGAGGGTCCCTCCCAGTCCAAAAACATTTCAGGTGAACTACTTGTCATGTGCAAATGTGTGTGAATGACACAAATCCCCTGTTTTAGATGGTGTCCTGTTCACAGCATACACTGCCTTACACCCTCCCTGTGAAACAGTGGTAGGCTACCTATGGTGTAATTTCTTAAATACAGAAACTAAATCTTTTAGGAAACTATTCTGCTTTAAGGCAAACTACATGCCAGAATAGACCAAAGCAACTGATCAATGAACTGCCAGATCTCCTCAGCCATAATATTGAGTACAATACCACCTTGATTAAGACTACCTCCTAACAGAATGAACCATCTAGTATGAACAATATGTGTCTGGTGAAAAAAAGGTCTGGTGTTTTGCTTGTGCAGCTAGAACTTCAAATCCAAACCCAGTGTCCCTAAGGGACAGTGTAGGGGAAGTACATTTTATACACAAAAATAATCCAAGTGGAAACAAATTAAAAAGCACCTTATGACAGTCAGACACTAGATGAAGAGAAAGTTGTAAAATGTGAGATTAAAGGCTCTCTGTCCTTATGAGACAGCCATCTTTCTACTATGGATGCATTGTTAGGGATTTGACACAACTGGTACAAATAAAAGGCTAATATGAATGTACTTTTTCCTGCTTCATCTTTCCCTACATGAAATTATCAAAAGCTATACAATGGTCAGAAATATATATTTAAAACAGAGCAAAAACTCAAATGGCAAAGTATTTTAATTGGTATTAAATTTTTATTTATTTTACTATCATTTGGACAGGAGGACTATGAAAAAAGACAAGGTTTGTAGTTGTCAGAAGAGACACTCTAGTTTCCCAGCAATGGACAACAAACCGATCTGAAGAACTGTTATCGACACTGAACCGAGTTGAACCCCAGCATGCAGCAAGCAGACTCAGACCAGTCAACAGCTCCTTGGAAGTCACCCAAGCCAGACCTAGCAACAAAACAGCACTTGGGAGAAATGTTTTGTCTGTCATAAAAGCTGCAACTTGTTTGTAGGAATCTCAGAGGCTCCACACAGCTGCCCTTCGGTGTCAATTCCCCCATCTCTCTTGTGTTGTGCTTCCGCGGCTAGTCAGCTCCCCAACAGAGGAAAACCCCGAGTTCACTGATGCAGTGCTTAGTGATAAGGAGACCTAGGTAGCCCAAATTACACAACAAACAGCTACCACATATGGTTTTAGATCCTTTGTATTAAACTTCAAGCCACCTAAAACAAAATAATGTATTAAACACCTAGTAGACATTTGTTTTAGAAAGAGAAGACAAAATAATGCCGTTAAGATGTTTAGTATCACTGTTGCAATTTGGGAATATTTTCCTTTGTTATTACTGTCCTGTTTCATCAGAAGAGCATAGAGACATTGTGCACCCATCCCAAGGCTTCTTATACATGAAGCTGAAGGCTGGCACTGAAGAGGAGCCAGAGGGTGAAAGACTGACGTCCAGCAGCTCCACGCAGGAAACGGGCTCCCCTGTCCTGCCTGCACTCCACGCTCTCCCCGGCTGGATTACTAATGGATCAGTCACTCCAAACGGAGCCCTCAGCACCGGCTGAATCGAGCCACGTTATCATAAAAAATGCATGGTCAGAGACTGTGTGTGTCATCTCTCAATTAGAACATCAGAATCTTAGGAAAAAAGAAAAAAAAAGTTTTCCAGCCACATGACAGAAAATATTTTTAGAATATCATCAACTGAAAGTTAATATAAAACTTAAGCCACCTACAGACTAGTTAACAAAGTTTACTTTTTTTGTGGGTAATGTTCAGTTTTTGAGGGGGTGAAAAATGGCAGTAAGCTGGACAAGGAACCAATTTTTAGTCCATTCAATGTTTCAAAACCTGACCAACGAGCTACAGGATGACTTTGACAAGACTGTCATCCTCACAAGGTACTGTCCAGATTAATCAACTCGCTTTGTTTAGGACTGAAAAATTTAAGACTATGTGTATTTTTTTCCAGCACCAGTTGTACAGACTGATATCTTCTGTCCTCTTCCCTGCCAATCCCTGAACCTAACATCATCCCCTCTGCTGTGCTCAGTGATCGAGGAAGCCGGGCATGGGGAAAGGGCGTGCAAACTCCTCCACACGCCGCCGCAAGTCTGCAATCTTTGTCACCGTCTCCGGATCCTCCACCAGGAATGACTTGAACTCTTGAAGCTTCCCTGGAGGAGGAGGGAGCAAAAGGTGAAAATGGTGTCATCTTTCTAAGGTTGCTACAAGTCCTACATTAAACAAACATATACCTCTAACCTGGAGAACTTAAGACACTTTTGATTGGGCATACAATGACAAACGCATATTAGACAGTTTTCTGCAACAGTTAAGAGGGACAATTCGTGGATATTTGCATTTCTATTTCTTAAGCTGAATATTCGCTACCACGCTATAAAAACAGCACTGGCTCACTTTGTACGGGAACCTTTGATGCTATTGTCAAATGCAAGTCACTAATCCCTGCTATACACAGCCCAGCTGTCACCTCACTCTCACACCCTTCTGCTTACCTGTCTTCTTCTTCACATCCAAGGCAATCTTGAACCCTTCATCCATGAACTCCACCACCTTCTCAAAGTCAGTTTCTTTGAACTGCCTGGAAGTCAGGGCAGGGGCTCCTGTAACCAAGCCAACAGAGCCATAGCTGTATAAATAAAGACAAAAATTCTCACCTGTACCAATAAAAAGAAAGCCAATGCAGTGCAACTGTAAAAAATCATGCAAGTGAACCCAAGTCCTGAGCCCCTGGCGTACAGTACCCAGTCTAAGACCCCCTGGTGTGAGGGCGCTTTTGTCCCCTGGGCAGGTGTTCTTGTTGGCAGTGATGGACACAAGCTCTAAGACCCTCTCGGCCCGAGCTCCATCCATGCCCTGAGGCCGCAGGTCCACCAGAACGAGGTGATTATCTGTTCCTCCTGAAAATTCGAAATGGTTAGAGAGGAAAAGCCCACAACAGGACACTGCAGATCTCCTAATGGTGCCACACTGACACACACACCAACAATTGGTCAACTCCATGGATTGTCAAATAAACCTGCACAGTTTAAGTCCCAAAATGCAACCCCGTGGGCCTGTTTTTTGAGATATTGTATTTGTTCATTTAGTTAACACTTTTCTTCAAAGTGACTCACTGTACAGCTACTTAAAACAATTTACCCATTTGGGGAATTTTTACTGCACTGCTGCAGGTCAAGGACCTTGTTAAAGGATACTACAGCAGGAGGTGAGATTCAAACCTCTACCCTGTGAGTCCAATGGTGGTGGCTTTAACTGCTATGCCACCTGCTGCAACATATTGGGTGTGTACTACAGTGCCAAAGGACACATTTGCATTGTTTCTGTCAGCCAACAGGGATGTTCACCTGACACTAGAGTATATCCTCTTCGTAGGAGGGCATCTGCCATGGCCTTGGCGTTGCGAAGCACCTGGGCAATGTACTGTTTGAACATCGGCATTGAAGCCTGGTATAAGAGCAAGGATAAAAATTTCAAGAAGCGCACTGAACCCGACAGGACAGTTGGACAAACACCATGCAGGAGCAACACTGAGCTGTTGGGAGGAAAACAAAAGGAAAAAACTTTTAATATCTCAGCAATCTCTGATCATAAATACATCAAAAATTACATTTTCAAAACCCAGTTCACAACTGACCTTACAGCGTGCCTTCACGAATATGCTGTCTAATTTGAAATAATAATCTAACTGAGTGGTGTCAGTTACACCCTCCATAAAGGCAGAGAACAGGTAATTTGTCCTTAGTGCTTGCCTATTAAGGTTAATATAAGCTAATCTAATCCAGGGGGTAAGCAAATTAAACTGAACTAAAATAAAAAATATATTAAATATATTAAAAGTGTTGTCTTTACTATTGTTCCCCCAACACTGTTCTCTTTTTGCTATTGTTGTCTTTTCTGAAAATAATAATAACAGCAGCACTTATAGTAATTACAGAGTAGGCTAGTTGGCAGCTGAGGAAAGGAAAAAAGAAAAACAGGGAGAAAAATAAGGACTGCAGTGCAAAAATACAGACACTATTACAAAGTCCAGTGTTAGGCAGAGGAGTAGAAGGCATTATGCACATGGAGCCATAGCCACCAAGATTGACATGTGGGTGTGCACACAAACCTGGCGCAGGGCAACCGCAACACCAGCAATAGCATGATTATGAGGACCACCTTGCAGGGATGGGAAGACTGAGAAATTCACTCTGTCCTCCAAGTCATAAAGTATCTCTTTTCCCTTCTTATCAACAGAGCGCACCCCTTTCCGGTAAAATATCAGCCCAGCCCTGCAACACAGAAAAGCCTTTTAAGGCTCTTGTTTGTGACCAGAAACACTTTCACAAAGTAAAGAGAGAACAAGAAGATTAAAAAACACTCACATACAGATGGCAAGAAAGAGCAATTATGTCATTTATTCATTCTTAGTTTGCATGACTGAAGTTTACATTCATTATATTTTCAATTACTATTCATGGAACAAGTTCCACTAGTGTCTACGTACCTGGCGCCCCTAAGGGACTTATGAGTGGTTGTGGTGACCAGGTCAGCGTGCTCGAAGGGCGAGGGTATGGCCCCAGCTGCCACGAGGCCGCTGATGTGGGCCATATCAGCCAGTAGGTATGCCTTCACCTCTGTGCACAGCTGGATGGAGAATAACACAGGGCAAAGAAGTAGGAGATGAAGTCACACAGAAGGCGAAGCAGCGGCATCCGTGCTCCTTAGTGCATGTTACAGGAGGACATTCATTAGGAGGCCACTCCTATTATGACATCTGAAGTCATTACTGCACAGGAAACATTATACCACTGGCCGTGACAAAAAGGCTGCAAAGCACAGAACTACACAAATCAGCAAAAGAGCTGAAAGGGAGGTGCACCCTTGCCTTGCACTATAGCTATGGACATCCTCCACATGGCTGAACGTGACAAAGAAAAAATGGGGACAAGAAGTGCTTCAAATACTTCTATGATGTTTTTAAACTTACTCAGATAGAACACTGGAAAACAGAACAAAGATGCCACAAAAAGTCTCTAAATGTGTAAACTACATACAGATGTTTACTAAATCTTTTAGAGAACCATTCTGACAAACTACATACCAGAACAGGACAGAACTCCTCAGCCAATATTGAGTACAATACGACCTTGATTAAGACTACCTCCTACAGTGCTGTTTTGCAATAGGGCTCCTTTAATTTTTTGCCATGTCAAATCATACACTATGGTTATAAAAAAAAAAAAAAAACTGGATAAAATTTTGGAAAATTATATCAAACTACTGTTTACTATTTTTTTTATATCTAATCTATTTTGTATTACGTTGCACATCTGCAGTTTCCAACTGCCATTTAATACTGTATTAATGACCTCATAGTGCTGTTATGTCCTCCATTCCTTAACACATCTAATTAAGGTATTAGTATACATAAAATGTCAGGTCCACAGACATATCTGCTCTCAGACATACTTCTGAAAAAAAATATTTATTGTGCAGTAGCAATGTATCAGAAAATGTACCAAATGTACCACTTGTGTCTAAACTCTCAGAATTGTTTTAAAGTCTAAGTGCAGTCGGTGAAAGACATATTTGCCTAACTGATATGTCCCCTTTCATTTGAAAGCATAAGTATGCAACTAAGGACACAGTTCAGGGTTTCATAAAAGTGTAAAACTGATGTTCAAGGCCTGAACATTAATGTATTATTTCACTGTTTTATGCCAACAAACCACTTATGTGGTGCAACTATTAATACTTCCTCACTCCATAAATCTCATCTAATCTTTATATCAAATTTAGCCAGGGCAATACTGAATCCCCAATATGAGAAGGAAACATACAGCCTCACCCTACAGGAAAATAAGACATATTTAGTACAGTAAGCCAAATGCCAATTAAAAAAGAACACTGTTGCCCCAAATACCTGGAATGGAGCCCATCTCTAAACCTCAGACTCAAAGTTTCTAAATGTAATCTGATACATCAACACCCAACTCCTTTAAAGATGGTTCTGGAGGGGAAATGAACCTCACAGAGGGAGGATCTATTTCGGACCCTTGCAGGCATCCCAGTCACATGGGCTGTAGATGGAAATGCCTTCAAAAGAGACATTTGCATACAAAACAAAATTGCCCCATTTGTAACATCAGCAACTGACTTAAGCAGTTTACTTTGAGCCCCTGTAGTGGTGAAGAGAAGGAGGAGTGACCCAGAACAGTCCTGCAGGAGTCTTACAAAGGATGAGGAGAGACTTGGAGAGCATGCAGGGTCAGTGAGAGACCAGCTTGAGTCTGTGTGAGAGCAGCATTTACACAGAGGACAAAGGGGGGCAAAGGAAAGGCTGTGGAAAACAGAGGAGGAGAAACACAGCACAGGCAGACGGGGGATGGACACCTTCTTAATGCGGGCGTAGTCAATGAGACGGGCGTAGGCACTTGTGCCTGCGATGATCAGCTTGGGGCGGAAGAGTCGGGCTGTCGTCTCCATCATGTCATAGTCAATGAGACCTGTTTTAGGCTGAAAGAAAGGTGCATGAACAGAGCATGTTAAACAGACACCCCTGATGCTAAAAACTGTCACTTATCCTGACTGGGATACACTGTTAATGTCAAAATTACAAGAGACGCGTAACTACAGCTCTTAAGGCGATACCCTCAGTTTTTAAAGTAAGAAATCATTAGAGAGCCATTGAATCAGAGATTTATGAAAAAAAATGAAGTCTTCCCATGTTCATGTGGGATTCTTCCTGCAGTACAGGCAAATTTTAAGCGAAACAGTGACTCTAGGTATGTGTTGTGCATGGAACCGTGTACCTTACCACATACTCAGGATAGACTCTGGACTATGGCAATACAGCATGAGACAAGCGCTTATTGATAATGTATGAACATATGGATACTGAACAGCAACATACAATAACTACTAATACCTCAATTAGCACTTTTCCCTATAGTGCTATTTCGAGATAGTGCTCTTGTTTGAGCCCTTCAAGCAATTTATAATTCATATTTTTAAACATTTTGTAACAAATTTGGATTTTTCTGGGGATTTTANACAGCAACATACAATAACTACTAATACCTCAATTAGCACTTTTCCCTATAGTGCTATTTCGAGATAGTGCTCTTGTTTGAGCCCTTCAAGCAATTTATAATTCATATTTTTAAACATTTTGTAACAAATTTGGATTTTTCATTTACCATCAGAAAATACAATCTATTTTACATTATGTTGCACATGTGCAGTTGTCAACTTTCATTTATCCAATATAGAGTGTATTAACCTCTTTCAGCACCGTTTCATTAAGCACTCCATTTCTCAGGAACAGATATAGAGCACTAACCCAGGTATTACTATTCTTATGTTCTTGAAAGGTTCATTTCCTGAAGTATTGCACAAAGCTGTGACAGTGCAACATGGTGGGGAAAAAATCGTTGTGAAAATTACTTAAAAAATGGATCAAGTGCCAATTCTCATCAAAGCCTGTGCAGATATGGATGCCTCACTTGACCAGAAAGCTTTATTTAGACAGGCAAATAATGTCCCATCTCCAGAGCATCTCCAGGTCCCTTCTCACTCCATCAAGGCCCTTATTCTGGGGACGGGGCGTTTGAGCCAGCCTGTCGATTTCCCATTATCTCTCCTGCTGCGGGAGACTGCCACCCCCATCAATCACCTCCCATAGGCAGCTGGACACAGAGAGGGGCGTCGGACAGAGGGGCATTGATCACCAAAACACGGGACTACAGGACAACATTGATCACTGGGACAGGGCAGAAACAGGTGGTGGGGATGGCGGATCGCTGGCTTGAGGCAGACGGGTCAGTGCCTACGTGGAGCAGCAGGAGGATTGTGACCATGGTGTATACTCACATTCAGCTTGTAGGGCATGGACTCGAAGTAGATGGAGGTGGCAGAGATGCGCTTCACGTCCGACATGTAACCATGAGTGAGGCTGGAAAGAAAACCATCGTATCATTAGCCTTCATTGCACAAAATGATGGTACACTCTGGCACTGAGCCAAGGCTCTTGTCTGCTCAGGTGAGAATACAGTGTAAATTTATCCATTTAGCAGATGCTTTTCTTCCAAGTGACATACACTGATTATTAACTAGTATTTATCCCACCCCTCTTTCCAGGGTGACTTGCAGCACTTGATACACTGTTCCAAACTCCCTGCTCTCATTCATGCACACATACAACACAGCAATACTGTAGTCCCCCCTTATCTGCGGGGGATATGTTCCAAGACCCCCAGTGGATACCTGAAACCATGGATAGTACTGAACCCTATATATACTATGTTTTTTCCTATACATACACACCAATGATAAACTTTAATTTATAAATTAGGCACAATAAGAGATTAACAACAATAACTAATAATAAAAATCTTGCGCTTTGGGGCCATTATTGTTACTTTAACACAAGCACTGCGATTCCACCACAGTCGATCTGATGACCGAGACAGCTAGTAAGTGACTAATGGGCAGGTAGCGTATACAGCATGGATACCCTGGACAAACGAATGATTCACATCCTAGGTGCAACGACGCGAGATTTCATCACGCTACTCAGAATGGCGCGCAATTTAAAACTTATGAATTGTTTATTTATGGAATTTTCCATTCAATATTTTCAGACTAAACCATGGATAAAGGGGGACCACCGTATAACACACATGCACAGTGGGAAATTCACTCACTAATTTAGTGGAAACAGAGGTCTTACTATCATTCCTGATCTTGATCCCTGACTTTAAAGAGTTTTCATTTTTGGTGTTACGCTCCTTAAGGAACCTCTACAGTAGGTTTTCCTTATGGAACACTGACTGCAGAGGTTCTTAATTTTGGTCCTTGTGCGAACATTTTTAGTTGATATGTGGTCCACCCTTGAGTCTCACCTCACAGTTGGCTCACTTGCTATAAAGACAGAAGTCCCTGGCTGACTACAAGTGACGTAATGGTTATAGCTGCTGCCTTTGGACTCAAAGGACCCAGGTTCAGATCTTATCACCTGCTGTAGTACCTCTGATCCTAAATTGCTCCAGTAAAAACTATCCATCTGTATAAACGGCTAAATCATTGTAAGCAGGGCAGTTTGGAGAAAAGCATCACCTAAACATATAAACAACATATAAAAGGACCATAACTAACAAGTGAAGAGGGTGGTACTAACTGTCCACCATCTGGGAGGTCCAGCCCCATTAAGCGTTCGTGTGGTTGCAGGACAGCTGTGTAAGCGGCAAAGTTGGCAGGGGAGCCAGAGTAGGGTTGCACATTAACCCCCCACTGGGCCGGGTCCAGGTTGAATGCCTCCAGGGCCCGTTTTTGACACAGCAGCTCGATCTGGTCCACAACTTCAGCACCACCATAGTACCTTTCAAGGAAATGAGAGATTTTAAAATATCATTTGAGAATAAAGTAAAGGTAGGTGCAATCAAGGTGAGTTTGGCTCATGGTAACCAACTGTGCAGTTTTCACGGTAAGGAAGTGGTTAACTGTGCATGTCTTTGTATTACAAACAAGAAATCTCTACATACCTGTGATTGATTCAATCCTATACCTAAATGCATAGCTCAAGCACTATGAGGCATTAGATCTACACCGATCTACACCACCATGCCATACGTCTGACAATACAGGGGTACAATTCCATGACAAAGACTTTTCACTAAAATTCGAATGAATCTCTTCACACCTACTGGGACAGGTAGGCACCGTGTTGATACTACTGAAATGTGTTACCACACACCATTTATAAAAGCTCGGCTGGGAGGGCTTAACCTTGGTGTACGGTTAATGTTCACCTGATATAGTTTCTCAGAACACAATTTTCCCTTTACCAAGGTATCGCTTTGTGAGGTCCAAATGAGGTACTGACAGCCTGTGTCTCAGAGGAATTCAGAGCTGTTTTGTGTAGGAGTCCCATTCTCCATACTGCTCTGTGCTGAACAGGAGGATTACACTCAGCTCAGGCTTCCCTGGACAGCTCTCTATGAAAACACCACTGATAAACTGCTTTCAGTGGAAACATACAATTATTCATGCTTTTTACAGCTAAAAATGCACTTAATATATCTATCTTTGAACGAAATTTAAGCAAAAATATTTATGGACAAATATTTGGATATTATTTCAATGCAACCATTTAGCAAATTCCAAAATTGGACATTTGACAAAAAGTTAGAAGACTAATATCAGGAAAACAAACTAGCAAATGTATAACTTGTCACGAACTCAATAGCTAGAAGGGTTTTGTTTAGGAACACAGCATACGAGTCCTTCCACGGTAACATACATTACAATAAACACATCTATTATTCAAACCTACCACGTGTTGCTGAAATATTTCACTGCTACGCAGACTACGAACAGGTATTTTGTCATAAAATCGACAGAAGGGCACAGCAAACACCATTATGCACACGTCCACAAGGTTACTGTTCATGTTCAAAAGCTGTACAGTTAAAAATGTACACTGCATATGCATGTTGCAATTAATAAAAATCGCAAGTGCAGAAAGATTATATTTTATTTGTTTAAAAAAAGACCACTTCATGCACTGTATACTAATAGAATGGTATACATTAGTTCTCCTCACCTTTTCCCAGGGTAGCCTTCTGAATACTTATTGTTCAGACAAGAGCCTTGGGCCTCAAGTGCCGCTCGGCTGCAGAAATTCTGTCACATGGAGAAAAAGTGCATGTTAGATGAGTGGGCTCAGTTTCATGGCAGGTAAAGCCAATATCAGCAAACTGGAGAGCCCTTGGGCCAAACTGGATTCAATCTTGTCCCAAGTCACTGGCCTACTGGACTTATTCTCTTCATTTCATCTTAGAGAGCAAAAAACATTTATGGGAAGAGGGAGAATAAACCTTTATACAGCTCAAAGGCACTTTATAATTCTAAATAAACACCTGAATTGGTGAAATACAAATAAATCCCACTCAGTGTGCTTTACTGGCACCTCCCTGCTGCACAGCCTGTCCCTACTCAGCGATGCTGACACCAACATTCGGTACAGTTCTCCACCGAGGCAACGCAAATGTCTCCTCTGCCAGTGAAAAACAACAATGCAGGAAACATCTTCCTTGAGCGCTGGCCTGTCACACTCTCATCCAGGCCACATTAGAATTGGAAATACAATCGTGGCAGTTTTTTCCCTCTCCCCCCTTTTCTTTTAATAAAAGATAGACATCAAGGGTCCTTCTGAGCTGTGGAAGCTTATTATACAAACGTACACAAACCCACTCACAGACACAAAGTCTTGAAGGCTCCGCTATATCTCATCAAGCCGTTCCTCTCCTCAACATGTGAACGAATGCTGGGCTGCCTATTTAGTTTCCCATATGGATATGCTTGGCACATGGGATATTCCTTTTCCTGACACTTTGAGCTCAGAACTGTGTGCATTTTCATTGTATCTTTACTTGTGCTGCTTGTGCCCATGGTATGATTCAGGAAGAGGAGTGAACCACAACGGTGATTGTACCTCGGAGGCAATGAGCTCCAAACCGCGGCACTGTCTGTCCTTCTCCCTCTGCAAGAGGTTCCACATCTCGGGGTCGTCCTGGGCCAGACTCTCCTGGCCTGTCCATGGCTTGTCCAGCTCTGCTGTCTGCGAAGCTGCTGCTGAGTGCTGTCCACGGTTTCCCGCTCTGAGTGCTCCATAGGCACGGTGGCACAGGGGCTGGATGAAACAGGAAACGGCAAAACCTACATAACTGAACATCACTTATTGCCTACTGCATGGTTCCCAAACTAATTGTTCTTTTTGAATGAGATCTGGGTATAACTTTCAGCCTGATACGCCATGTACACAAGTGAGGCGCTCATTCTTGTCATTCTAACACTCGGTCACCGCAAACCAACCAACCAATAAGATGCGAGACGTGGTACGATGAATGCAGCAATCACTTAACTGCAAAACCACTTAAAGAGAAGCATATGCTCAAAACACACCCCTTATATACCACTGCTACAGTTTTAATGTTTAAAAATTTTGATGTTCAAAATGATTGTATCCATCATGATTTGTCTTGTAGATAATGAATGAACAGATTTACTTCTGCTGCTGAACAGGGGGGTGGTCTGGTTCTTTATGCAGTAGTTTGCAGTTCAGCAGTGTGATGTTAAGCTATGGTTTGGGAGAAGGTAGCACAGAACTTAATGACTCACACTTGTACCCTGAAGATTGTCACATCAAATCCTGTTCTCACCAGTGCTCCATGAATAATCCCAGTAAAGCCATAGTGCTCTTTAAAAAAAAGGGTCAAATACTGACAGACAATTTGAATAAAACCATTCAGATAAACTAATAATACTCAGCATAACCCCAGTCATTTGAGACTCTTTGATGCAATGTGCTGCAAAGTTTTCAGTACAAATTTGAGAATTTAAGTTTCAATAAGTTTATTGCTCAGCTTGTCAGAGTCCCAAAAGTAAACTTTTTGAGAAGCAGTGAAGCAGTAAAAACAGACAGTGCTGTGCTATGCTAAGTTCACTGTCCAAAACAGGATGGTAATTCATTAATTGTCATTGTTTACTTATATCTTGCCTAATTCACCTAATTCAAACAGCTCATTTCCAAATGAAAACATTAAGCGGGTAATAAAAAAGATCATTCAATCTAACTAGTAGTACATTCAAATGAAACAAGCTTATTTCTGAAGTATTAGGAACAATAATGCAAACAAATGTGAAAGCCTTGTCACATTTTTGTACAGTGAAACAGAGTAGATGCAGGAAATGAGCTAACAAACTTACAAACAACATTTCCCTGTAACAGGCTTCAGCCTGGTAATGCTCAACCCCCAAGACTGGCAGCTGGAATTGGGAACAGCTTCTTAATGAGACAATGAGCACCAGGTGCAGCCAATTAAACAATGAGGAGGGGGGCAGGAAAGGAGGTCCTTTGTTGTGTATGTTTTTTTAGTTTTGATTTTCCTTTCTTGTCTTCAGTTCCAGGTAGATATTTTCCTCCATCCTTTATTATTGTATTGGCACTGAGTGTTACGGGTAGATGGAATGAAATGAGTCATAAATCCACCCACTACAACTCCTTGTCTGGTGGACCTCAAAACCTGGTAAACCAACATGCTACACTGCCAAATGATAATGCAGAGAGCTGACTAGTACTAACAAACTAAGCAGGAAAAAACATGTCTTTAAAAAAAAAAAAAATAAAAAAAAATAAAATATTCAAAAATACAAATACAGTAAAACAACCAAATTGTTCACAACTACAACAAAGGACATACCTGTGTGTGTGTACNCCAAATGATAATGCAGAGAGCTGACTAGTACTAACAAACTAAGCAGGAAAAAACATGTCTTTAAAAAAAAAAAAAAAAAATTAAAATATTCAAAAATACAAATACAGTAAAACAACCAAATTGTTCACAACTACAACAAAGGACATACCTGTGTGTGTGTACATGCACTATCCAGTGTCTTCATACAGAATTGAGCCAGTGATATTTATTGTCCTGTATCTTCCAATCACCCCAAACTACACTGTTGCACGTTACCCAATTCCTTATCAGTCCAGCCACATGCATCATCCCTGATCATTACACAACACAAAATGACTTTATTAGAGCATGAACTGAGTAAGGACACAGGGAGGAAAAAGTACATGGGCAGGAGGAGCCATGAGCATTAATAGCACCAGCAGAGTAAAACTGCTGAGTGAATGTCCCATAATGCTGCAAGCTAAGAAAAAAGGACACTGCCATATCGCAGTGTTTGAGTAAAGGGATGTATTGTGCAGATGCTGTGTTTTTATAATTATACCAACACGGAAGTGGTTTCACACAACATTAACAAGTAAAACACAAATTCAAGTTGGGCAGAATGTGAGAGACACCACTGGCATAAATACTCTAGACAGACAAGGACAAACAACACAACTGCAGAAATGCATTCATTTATTATAAATAGTACATAATTACAATAAAAATCCATTTACATTTATTGAATATAGCCCAATCTGATGATATTTTCATCATTGCTTAAAAATTAAGTAAATATGTAAAATAGAAACTCACAGTATGTGATTATAACTAAAGCAGTACACAGAAAGAAAGGGGAAAAAAAACACAGATTTCATGTGCCTGCTAATTAAATCATAAAGGGAGATTATCCACAGTCCATCTACAGACCCAAGAAGAGACACTGCACCTGAACGAGAGTCAAGGGTGACAGACAAGGAAATGCAGATGGACACGAGGGGCAGCGGTGACCACAGGAACATCTGAAGTGCTCATATTGCACCGTGGCAGCATAAACCAGCAAACTGGATTTAAGAAAGCACTGGCTCAACGCTAAGAAGAACAAGTGAGTGAATTGCTGCAGTGAGTAAAAAGCGCTTTTACACTCTCATAGTCCCTGTGGAGCAGTTAACCAATGCAGACACACGTCTATAAACGGCACACTCCAACCATGGCCTCTCCAGTGCTCCTTGCGTGTAATGCAATTAAAACGAGCTGCTGTTTGTGAGATATCAATAATCGGCATGTCTGTTCAATTATGGCTCTATCAGGCACATGGCAGAAGGGTTCACGGACGTGGCGGAGCAAGGCAGTGCACACATTCAGCACTTCCACTTATCTAATCTGGGGGCACCCGGTGAGGCGTGGCTCTGCTGAGCAGTAGACATGGCTAGAGCTCTCTTCCTTCCTTTCTCTGTCAGCTGTGGGACAAATTTTGCAGTAACCTGTCATCTGGATGTTTTCTTTGCACGCGAGGCTCGTATTTAGAACGTGCACTGTGTACTAATCCTTCTGGATTAGGCGGTCTGCCAAACAAATGCATTATATATAAATGCAGAAACAATAATAGCAGTGATCATAATGTATTGGGTGCCCCCCCCCAACCTCTGAAACACCCCTTCCTACCCATTGGGGAGAATTACTCTTAGTGTTGCGTTTATGAAAGTGTGATGTACAGTTTCATTTTAATAGTGTTATTAAAAGCAAATTAGTACACTGATGGGGAGCAATTATGTATTTCTGAATGGGAGTTTGAGTTTTTCCTTCTGTGTGGCGCTCAGCAGTGAAGGCCCCCCTGGGGTTTTGCCCCATTCTTTATCATTAAGAAGCACTGCACCAAGCAAACGGTGTCTGACAGAGTTATTGCACAGCATGATTTGAGGATTAACTTGAATTCAAATACATTTTGAAAAAACCATTTATTATAAAATATGCATTTAGAAAAGTAGACGAACTCCAACACCACTATTAATTAACACTCCTGCTGCACACAAATGATGCGCCATAAAAACTGAGCACCATAATGCAACTGTCCACCTTCGCCTGGCTATTTTCACTGAATTTTTGTGACTCGTAGTGAAATGGCTCAGCACAGGTAAGCCCGGCTTCTGACAGTTCCTATAGCTTAAAATCTCTGCCCTAAAACTTTGCAGAGCTGCCAATACAGGAGGCAGCAGATGGCGTAGTGGTTACAGAATCAGGACTGAATCCCAAATCCTGCTACAGTACCCCTGACCAAGGGACCTTACCCTCAATTGTCCTGCTAAAAATTACCCAGTTGCATGAATAAGTAAATGTCTTAATACCGTCAGTTTCTTTAGAGAAAGCTAAATGAATAAATGTAAGGTAATGCTGAAGGCTGAGGTTCAAGTCTACAATACAAGTTCAAACTACAGGTTCTATGGGATTCCAGTAAAAAGCTTGTCCACTACTGTGAGGGTCCCATTTGATTTTCTCAGTTCTTACTTGTTTTCAGTCCAAGCAGACGATTGAGAAATCAACTTTCAAGCTAAGATTTCACAATCTAGTCCTCTTTAATCATTTAAAGTGTTTTCCTATTAATCATTCATGAAAAACGCCCAATCTGCAACGTGTCAATGATGACAGATGCATAATTAAGCAATGATGGATGCATAATTAAGTTTTAGATCAGAGGTCCAACAAGTTTGTTAGGAAAACCAGATATTTTTACCTTCCCAAGTGTTCCTATCAGACAAAAAAAAAAAAAACAATTTAAGTGGTATGGATTTATGACAAGATCATAGTAATTAATTAAATGCAAGGCAGTAGTGCCAGGATTTGAGCCAGGCAACATTTGGAGTGAATCCATACTTTGGCATGAACAGCCACAAGTTCAAAACTATTTTAAGTATACATTCTGTTGGTACCATCCCTCTGACACCCATTTCCTCAAACTCATCACTGCATGTTTAAGATCGCTGCTCAGTCAAAAGCCACTCAAGTTTACATCCCTGAACCTTGGTTTTGGGAAATGATCCCCTGCTTTTCTATCCATCCATTTACAGAAACTGATAATTGATTACTGGGTCACTGCAATCTGGATCTAATCCCAGAAAGCATGGGGTCATATGGTGACATGCACCCGGAACGGGATACCAGGCCAATGCAAGGTAGTCACACACATTCACTCATACATAAACATACCAACAAAATTTATGTTTGCAAAATCACCTGAAATACGTAATGCGGTAACAGTAACTATGAGAACATGGAACCTAAAGTGAAACAATACTCAAGTTTTCCCACACGTGCAGAGTTGCACATCTTTATTATTTCTGCTTCCATCCTCTTCTGATGCCCATCTCTGCACTACCATTTTATAGCACAAATAAACATTACATGCATTATTTATAGTTTGTTTACTGACTATATTTACTGGTGAGCACACTTCATATTTTACCTGAATTTCACTTTGGCAATTAATAAAGCACTGCATACATATTTATCAACATCATTATCAAATACTCACTTCCAAAATCGCCCTGATCATTTCTGACACAGTGAATTTTAAATGTCACTCAGGGTGACATATGTAATCTTGTTATACTTTTAAATCCTTAAATATAAATCTCATGAAAGAGACTTGTATATAACTGATCAAAAATAACCAAAAATTATCTGCCACATGCACCTTATATATTGGGCCATGTTGTAACACATTTATAGTTCTTGATTCTGATGAACATGGAGGCAGTTATAGGAGTTATATAAGACAGTTATAGGAGGTGCAAACACCCAAACTTGGTGTTTATCACTAGAGAATTTTCATTAACTTCCTTCACGACTTTTCGACCTATTTTTTCCCCACTCACACTAACTTCATTCAAGGTCACGCAAACCTATAAACCTATATAGGGCAAAGGCACAGACCTCAGTGCCAACTTAGATGAGGATATATACAGCATCGAAAAATAAAACATTCAAGAGGTCAGAGCTGCCCAGTAAGGCTTACAGCAGATGGGTTTACTTACAAAAACCCACCTCCCTAAATATATTATTGGTTCTTCAGCTGAAAACCTACAGCTGATTATTCCACACACACTTGACCTAAGCAATAAAATATGAAAGAGGGGGAAAAATGCACAGTTGGTGGTCTTGCTGTGCTGTGGGTATCCTAGAGCCCACAACACAATATGGCATTGGGTGTGAGGTGAAGCGTGTGGTGGGGGAGGGGAAGCTCGAGGCCCAGCTGCCCTACCTGGCTGTCAGTGAAGACATTGTCCCGGTGAGGCAGAGCCCGCAGAGACAGCCTGGCCCGTCCGCGTGGAGATGCTACGCGCAGCCGAATCATACGGGTCATTTGGCACTGACGGGAACTGTCCTCTGCTGTCTGCGCTTCCTAGGGGGATAGCAGGGCCGACACACGGCCTGGAACGGCACCATTGTGACGGGAGGGCTCTGCTCTGGTGGCGCTCTGCTGCCTGCGATCACGTCAGGGTGGGGGATGTGGGGGCTCCTCCACTCGGCATGTAGCCGCATACCATCACCTTTGCCAGGATTTTTTTTGGTCGTTTTTTTTCCTTAAGCGTCTGCTCACTCTTCCAGCATCACCATCTGGCTGAGTCAGGGATGGGTGGCAAGGGTCCTTGAGGGCTGCCAGCCCCCCACTGCTGTTCAGGACTTCCAAGAGTAACCTCTACAGCAACAAGCCTGTGATCCAACCCAGGCACATTAAACAAGAATTCATGAAGCGCGGAGCAGAGGAAAAACACCAAAGACCCCTCAAATGGCTCATGGACGTGTTGCTACAGCAGCCAGCATCATGGTCTATGAAAAATCTGATGTGCCACTTTGTCCTTTTTGGGTGGCACCTGCCATCGGTCAGCTTCAATAAGGAAGCGAAAACTCGAAAGCATTTCAGTTTTCCCCTTATTATTTCTGTAATTTTCTCCTGTTGCCAAAGAACAGTCAATTTTACAGATGACTGCTGTCCATCAATGCAGCAGCTGTGTCAGAACACAGGATAAACTAAAGAAGAGGGAGATAGGCAGAAAGAGCAGCCGGAGTATCACTCAGGCTGACACGGTCTCCCTTTCACTGAATAACAGGACAGTGTGGTGTACAAACTGCCCTCTGCTCTGGTCCACGACACTGTACATGGTAACAAGATCAGGAGGGGGCGAGATGGGTGCGTTGGTCCATGCACCGCACCCTCAGCACCAACGTGGATAAGGACAGTATGCGTACAACTCAACTGTTTCTGCTGGAATCGGAGTCCACGTTTGCAGTTTGAGCTCAGGAACAGAAATGAATAAAACCAAAATACATAATAATTCAATATCAATAACAATGCAAGCTTGTACATCATTTAAATGTCCTGGCCTAAATTTTCCAGTGATGTACATGAAACTAGACCATCTACATTTTTAATCAGAGGCTTCGGCAATTATGTTAGTTTCTGTTTTCGACAATGTATGTGAAATTGTGCCAATGTGCTTTTAGATGTCTGGAAAATTAATATGAGTTTTGCAAAAAAGGGTCTACCTTGTCCTATGTTTAAGAGAGAAAACGGAATACTAAAAAGATGAGATATGAAAAAAACCATTCACAATGGTGTGTGACAAAGGAAAAAAACAAGCTCCTTTAAATTGCTGCAATTCATTCAGTTTTGGAAGCGCTACACAGGCCTTGAGAGAGAAGAGTGGAGCTCTACAGCACATTCCCACAATGCACATTGATAATGGATGAATGAACAATAAACACTTGTGCGGCACAGTGGAGGTCCAGAGTCTATCCAGGAGACATGAGAAAACAGTGTACATTCTGGATGGGACACCAGTCCATCACAGGGCAATCAAACACACATTCACTCACAGATATACACACTACAGGCGATTTAGAGTGATGCATTCACCTTACACACAAATCTTTGGATTCTGAAAGGAAACCAGAGCACCTAGAGGAAAATAAACCACGTAAACACGGGGAAAACATGTCAATTGTGCTAACCAAGTTGGAGTAGAACCCATGTCTGAACTCACCCACACACTATAGAGGAACTGGAAATCAGTAAACAATAAAATACTCTACACTAAAAATGTAAACTGCATAGTGTACTTTAACGTCTCCTATCATTCAGAGCCATGAAGTAGTGTCTTTGAGGGGGAGGTGAGGTGACCAGGTGAAGGAGAGGAGCCTGTGAAGGAAGACAAGTCTAACTGGTCTTTAAGTGGCTTGGTAGCCTGACGGTCACATCTGCCAATATTAAGTGCTCAGTTTATCTGAATCATGTAACAGAATATTTCATGGTTGAGAGAAAAAGACAGAAGATTATATAAAATACCCCCTCAAAAAACATTCATTTTGAAAAACAACTGCTTCCAAACTACTCTGTACTTATACTCTGCAATTTCAGGCTGTAAATGTCAAATGACAAAACACTGAGAATAAAATCAGTGAACACAAAGGCAGTGAAAAGCTCTTCATTGCCATATAAATTTTTAGCATGCTAATCAGGACTGTATTAAAAAACAGCACTGTATTAAAATGTCTGCATGCATGAAAATTTACGACATTTTTACATCCACTACATATAAACAACAGAAAGCAATAAGCAGAGAAATGTAAGCATTTATTATCTCATGTCACATTTAAGTTTGTAACACTGTAACCTACCAAAGTGTTACTTATGCGCTTCTTAAGTTGGAAAAGCACGTCAGTGATGCCTTGCAATAAACAATTTTTTAAATTAAAACTCCTTGAGATATTTCATAAAACAATTTTGATTGCATATATATTTGTATCACTGTTGACTGTTCACCATAACATAAGGGCTTTCATACCCATATTAATTTTCTTTCATTCATTCATTCAGCCCACTGATGTGGCCATTTTTACCTCACTTTACAACATTCCTAAAATACCACATTACGAATGACATTATTTTGCAATTTCTCCTCACATCACATCCTACGTTTTACAAGTACATGTGTTTTCACAAGTAATTATGTGTCAGGGGATGATTTTGCAGGTGGTGAACAAAACTAAGTGCACCATGGAACTACAATGAGGAAAATTCACATTTTAACAGCAAAGATTTATATGATAAAATAAGCTTTCCACAATGTAAGAAATGCTATTTTTCACTCTAAAATAAATCACATTTCAGAAGAGAGAACAAGAGATAGATTTCTTGACTGTCAGAAATTATACTGGAAACTGTGAATTCTAAGACTTAAGTGTTCCTATTCTACACTTCTTATTTGGCAATGATAGAGAACAAATTCTATTGTAAATACAAATACCTAAAGTTTCTTTATAACTTGGAAAGAGGGGAAACAACATCTAAAATGTGATTAAAAAGGAGCCAGCTAAATATGACAAAAACTGATTATTATAAAAACAGTATTATTTGTCTCATAAGTAGTAGCCACATATCACCTTCCATTTAACTTTACACAATGATTTTCAGCAGTGTATAAAATAAACTGAAACGAACAATTTTCCTGGTTTTTCTTTAAATTCCACAGTGTTTCTGAATTCTCAGATTAACCAGAATTTCTTAACTACCTCCTGCAGTTACCAAGGAGTGAATGTAGCCAACATGATATCAGCTAACAGACATTAGCAAGGACTCTGTAGCATTTTGTTGTCAGTTTTATTTAATTATTAGCATAATTTAAAACTACTCACCTTGATCCAACAGCTGCATTTACATGCTCCAATGACACATGGGCCAGTAAATATTACATGAAAATCAGATAAGAAATAACTGTTAAAATGCCTTTCAGGTGGTTATTAATTCACAGCAACAAGGTGGACACTAATATAAAAATTAGCAAATTCCCTGTGAATAGACAACATACAATTCATAGAAACAGAATAAATGTTTAAAATATAACTACAGGGACAACTAACACTATGGCAAATCCACTTTCTTGTTGCTGAGAAACCTTTGTGAACTGAAGCTCTACCATGTATTTTCAGAAGATTACATTTTTGATGGATTTTGCACCATCTTCTAATTTATTACTTTTACTTCTGCATAGAATTACCATATTTTTAAGCAACAAATAACCACACCACAACTATATACCATGAAAGCAGAGAAAACAGTGACAAAAACACTAATAATACCTAATAAAACAGTCTACTGTACTTTATTTGCTCTGCCTCAACCCCGTTTTTCCCTATGAAACTGTTTACTAAGTGAATTGGCACAACTCCATACTTCACAGGAATGCAGTATACAGTCACTACAGCATATAAACAAATAATCTGCTAGCCTTCATCTCCTTGGGTGTGGACAGCTGGAACAGCGGCTGGCTTCCCTGCCATCACCTGCAGGGGGTGACAGCTGATCCAGAGTGCTGCTGCCCACCTTGGCTTGACCCTCCACATCCTGGCCATGTCATTTGGTCTGTGTGTTTCTGGTCATGATTCTCGTCTCAAACTGGATTAAAACAGCACGTTCTGCCTTACGGGACAAGCAGTGAGATCTAACCACTGGCCCCTGCAGGCGAACTTGCAAGCACAGTCCAGTGGGGTTTGAGTGCTACATTCCTCTCACCTGCCTTGTTAGCCCACCAATTAAACACAGCTGTATCCTTCAGTCCATCTGGTGTGAAGCTCAAGACTCTCCACACCACGTATTTTATTTAATTCGGGCCTCATGATAAAGTTTTGGGGAGCTGCTAAACGGCAGGAGGCCGTAGATCTCCTTACTAATGGTCTGTAATCACCCACGATACTAACACTAAAGTGCACATGCAAAAATGGATTTTATACCATATGGACATCCGCGCAGACATATGGACCTCCATGGCACCAGGAGTTTGGTTAATAAGACACAAATACACAAACACTGCCTTAAAGTGAAGACACTTTTCTGGTTACAGATCAACAACCACCAATGTCACCTGATTAGCAGAAGCATGACCACACCTAGGAAACCTGCATAAATGGAACAAGAAAACATCATAATAGAACATAGTACCTGTGCACAGATTGAATGGAAGAACTACAGAACTACTACTGGTTCAAACCAAGAACCTAAGCAGTTGGAAAGGAAATTTTATTTTTAAGTTTTCAAATGTATTATTTTAAATTTTTCATACTCTACAATTCGTTTATGGTTTATAACCTGTTTATTATTTTTTGCTGTTAGTCCTGCTGAAATGAAAGCTATTAGAGTTAGGGGCTATGAGCAGTATGTGGGCCACACTACCCCTGTAATGACCGGTACCATATGTGGAAGCAGGAGGAGCATCACCCGTCTGTCTTACGGCAGTGCAGGACAGATTAATGTGTGGGAAGCCAGGAGGGCATGTGGAGCCAGCCGGCTGAGCGTATTGGCCAGGTGCTNTCGTTTATGGTTTATAACCTGTTTATTATTTTTTGCTGTTAGTCCTGCTGAAATGAAAGCTATTAGAGTTAGGGGCTATGAGCAGTATGTGGGCCACACTACCCCTGTAATGACCGGTACCATATGTGGAAGCAGGAGGAGCATCACCCGTCTGTCTTACGGCAGTGCAGGACAGATTAATGTGTGGGAAGCCAGGAGGGCGTGTGGAGCCAGCCGGCTGAGCGTATTGGCCAGGTGCTGGGGGGGGGGTAGATCTAGCATTTCACACAAACAGGAGCAAAGTTCCAAGCGCACAGTGTGCTGCCAGCACCCTTCACAGAACCACTAAAGTAAGAGGAGTAAGAGGGACTGTGGGTAAACTTGGCTGTGAAATAGGGTACAGAAAGGAGAACACTGTTACAGACATTGAGACCGCAAGCGTGGCTTGTCGGACCACCTGGGCACACCCTCAAGAGGGCCCTTTCTGGGCCACCTGGCACAACGTACAGATATTCAACTCTGAGATGGTTTTGAAGGGGAAGGGGATATACCACGATAGTTCATAGCCCCAGAGAAACTTCAGAATTTCAACTGTCTGGACAACAAATCAAGATATGGTGCTGGGTTAACCCAACAAACACTCACGTGACCTTATACTGCAGCAGGCAGCATGCTGAATGAGTTAAAGGACCACGCAAACATGGGAAATCAATTAAATTTGTTGCATTAAACAATTGGTTAAAGCCTCAGTGGCATAAATCAAATTTTGCTGTAGTTGGCAGTAAGTGGTGTAATGGTTAAAGCTGCCACCTCAGATTCACCTTGAAATCCTACCTCCTGCTGTAGTACCCTTGAACAAGGTACTTACCCTAAATTTCTACAACTGAAATTAACTAGATGTATAAATATCAGTCACTTTAAGTTTTTCTGCAGAAGAACATCAGCTAAATTAATACATTTACTGTTTATATATGTATATTACACACACACACACACACACACACACACATATAGTGTTTTTGTGTGCCCATTACATTACAGGTAAAATTTTAATTACAAAATATTAAGTAAGTTTCTTGGGCGTTTTACCACACTGATCCCTGGTTCTGGATGCTGCAATGTACACGTGAAAATTTCTCCTCTTTATCACTTGTTTATAGTTTGTGACCAACTGCATATTCAATTATTTATTTTAATTATTTATGAAATAGTATGCATTGTACTTAAAAAAATGACAATGCGATTTGAGGGCCTCAACATTTAATTGATAACTCTGGAGCAGGCAGGGTTGAGCCTCAGATTTAGCATCTTAACGGTATGTCAGTTTAATGTGGTTCATTATTATAATCAATATGGTTATTTACTGCACTTTACAAAACCGGTTTGAGAAATTTCCTGTGGAGAGAGAGATGCTGCCACTGAGCGTCTGTAATTTATTAGCATTTCATACTTTGAACTCCGCGCACTTTGCACTGTTTCTGCTGAAAGTTTAAGATCTAAGATCAGGACCTGAATTACAGAACAAAACCCGACACACACTGCAATAATGAGTGTGTCTGTGGAAACTCGGGTGGCGTGTCACACCAGAACACGTGGACGTGATGAAACACACAGGGCAGTTGCATCATTTTGGACGGCTCGTGAACCCCACACGGAGGACAAAGCCCACGGGGAAATGTGTGTATGCTGTTTATTAAAACAGCTCTGCGATGTTCACACAGCATCAAAGTCTAGCGGGGTGCAGAAGTGTGCAGGACCCCCACCCCCAAAAGACACACGCGCGTGCCCTTTGACTGTGCGTTTAAGTGCGTGCGCAAGAAAGAACCCCACTATCCGCAAACCCTTCTCACGCTCAACACGGGAACCGTCCGTAACCCTTTTACGGTGTCGAAAAAGTAAAGATGAAAAGGCAGCGCAGAGTGCGTTTGCAATACGACGACAGTAGACACTTCTGTTAACCAACCCATCGCCTCGGTTCTGTGAACCGACACACCGGTTATTTCGCCAACTCGTTCATTCTCACTGCATAACGTCAGCCATGTTTCCAAGTGCGTGTTAGTGTCGAATGTGTAAAACGAGGAACGCATAGGAGCACGTGTCGTGTGTCGGTGTACTTACACGTGCGAGTTGTCTCAGCGTTACTGACAGCATGCCTTCACAGACTGACAAGGTGCCACGAACACGTCTGCAAGACTTTGGTTGCTCACGACGTCCGTAATAAAGGAAATGAATTCGTCTGGGAACCGTCTGCGCATGTGCGTCAGGGCTCGTCTGAAGTTGGGAATTGTTGTTTTTTTACAGGACGACAGCACATGCGTATGTTTTTGCACTTTCAGAATTGGAATAATCACGATGTATCACGAACCACCTACCACAGTAGGTTGTAAAGCGAGCCGGGCAGACACAACAGATGAAGGAAAAGTTTTATTAAAAGTTAAGGCAATCAGTTCAAAGTCTGATGTGAGGATTTACTGTACAAGTGCTTCAACGTGATCAGAGAAAACGTATCCCCTCTTACTTCAAAGATTTACATTTACTGAGGCCCTAAAAAGCATTCTGTATATGTAAGAAAACCTTGAACACTATAAATATATAAAGTGGGCCAGGTATTTAATCTGAAATGAGATCCAAAACAGGGTACACCTGAAAACTGCTATAGATTTATGAACTATCGTTAAGTAACATGGGAACAACAGCCTAATAATAATTGAGTAATGTTACTTACCAGCACTCAAATTCTATTCTCTGCTCTGTCCAATCTCACTGGAAACATCTGAAGGATTAAGCAAGTAAACTTAATAAGCAGCCAGTGATATACAAGAAAATCTTTCCTCTGCATGTTTAGATACCTCTGTATTGATATATTAAACTGAAACTGGCCCGAACTGAGTTTATATGTGAAAGTGTAAAGAAGGAAGCTGTGAAAATGAAAAAAACTCGACTGTGAAAAAATGTTTTTTATTTTTACATTGTGCTATGAATCACCAAAACCTTGTTTTTTTTTGCAACTACTTGGTGTAAAATGCTTTGTGAAACAGTGTAAAGTGCCTTGAGAAACAGTCCTAGTGGATTATCTGACTGTTGTCTTCCATTTGTTCACTTGTCAGAAGAAGAATGTAACAGTTGCTATATATACTACCAGGAATGGATTTTGAATAAACAAATGTTCTTTTCTTATAACTACAGCCACCAAGCAGGTCAGAATGGTGAGAATAACAGACACTGTATACCACAAAAAGTTATCAGTAGTGATTTTAAAAGCTGAAAGGGTATTCTTTGACTGCACATAAAATAAGGATTTTCACTGCCCTACATTTAGTCACAACAGACAGTTTCTTTGACATGATTATTAAAGGGACCTGTGTAATTTTGTGTGAATTTCTAATTAGATTGATTTTGTTGAGTTGATTGATTTTGTGAATTACTAATGCACTCCTCTGAAGCTGTACAGCATTTTATTTAGACTCCAGTTGAATTTTCTGTAGTAATATGTAACAGAATTCCACACACGCTCACTGACATCATAAAAGCCACTTAAAACCTCCTCTGTTCTTTAGTAAAGTCACTGTAGAAGACATGAAAAGTTGATCCTGAGACAACTGTATGAATTTTTTTGTCTGATGTAAGAGATGCTACAGAAACCTTAGTATGTTGATAAATGGACAAGGATTTCATTGGAAGAGAGCTGTAGGATTTGTGATCTAGGGATAAAGCTAAAATAATAGATGTAAAAATAAAAAAATGAAGATTCTCTACGACTGTATTATTCAATAAAATATCCCTAGGTTGCCCTGTCATCTAACATAAGGGAGAATGCACTTTTAAAAATTGCTGTTTATAAGTGGATGCAAAGGAGGAAAGTACTTTGAAATACAGCAGGCTGTTTTGTTAATGTTATTGCTGTTGGTTGAAATCAAATCATTTCATTTCTACCTCTAAACTCCTGTATGGTTTACCCATTAAATTATATATATGCAATTATATGTTTAAATTATGTTTACAAATTACACATTACAAAATATTACATTTAAATGCATACTTCTTATGCAACATTTTAATAGCCTCTAGTTATTTATATCTGAAAATGTGCAAAAATATAAAATTAATAAAAAATCTGAATCACAGACTGCCAATTGTCATAATGTAAATACATTTCTTTATGGTGTTTTATCAATGTTGATGATGGAAAAAAGTTATTTAACTTAGACATGATGTCTGTGCTCTCTTTATTTCAAACAATTTTGTACTGTCCATTAGTGTATTATCTTTCAGGCGGTTCATATGCTGGCAACGTTTTTTGAAGAGGTACATTTAATTTTGGTTTTAATTCTTAGTGCATTGTTTGCCCTTCTTTGGTTTACAGTGCAAACATATACTTCAGACCTCATCAAAACACTTGGAAGATTAATTTAGACAAAGACCTGAAACCAACTGTTTAATACATTTTAATGTGCAATTTCATATATGCATATCCCGTATTTAACATTTTCTACACATAATAGTAACAGTAGCACAAACTTTCCAGCTGTGAGTTATCACACCCTCTCACCACTAAAATCTGGAGCTCAGGAATTGAACAATTAGGGCAGAATTCACTAACCAAAACAATTTCTCACTATTTCACAGTCTAGTATCACACGTGAAATGTCATGATTTTATTTTTACATAAATTTTGATATGTTGAGGCCACAGTAACATTTCATTCCAATTATATGCCTCTTCTGATCCTTCACACAAAATCTGAGACTCAAACAGAAAACAGTAATATTAATGAATGAATTCTAAAAGTGGAGCAGAGAAAATGTACAAAGAAAAAATATCTAAATAAAACCAATACAAATACTCAAGTCCTTTTAGAAAACAGAAGAATGTTGCCTTCACAAATGTTGACCTCCTCTTTTTGATTCCAGACCTGTATTGTGGTGAAGAGGTAGGGGAAAGGATAAGACCTCACAACTGCCTTCTTTAGTGCCACGCTCTCATCCAAAGTAGGGGTGTTCATTCTGGAAGTTGTAGTCCGGACATACCTTTTGTACCAGCTTGTAATCAATACTGAGAAAGGAAATGAAGATGCAGATGACCTTGAAGGGTTTAGCACACAGCCAGGCCGCATATGATTCTGTGTGCTCAGAGAAGCACACCTGGGATGGGTTGTATAAGCAAGGCTTGGGGTTTCGCTTCCGGTTGGTCTTTTGGTACTCTACTCGGCAGTTGAACGTCTTTATCTCTTTGGGGTCAGTGGTGGACTGCTGCTGTTGCTGAATCTGGAGCTCAGGGTGAAGATGCTGTGACTGCTGGAGCATCTCAAACTCCACAATCTTGGATGGCGGCACAATGCTAACAGACACATTGCCTAAGCTGGAGGAGTTGTGGCGGAAGTACACGGTGAAGGTACCATTCACATGATCCACTATCTTGCCTGTCACCAGAAGACTGAACTTCATTGTCTGGATGTTTATGTAGAAGTCCCCCCAACCAAAGATCTTCTTGGTTTTCAGGGCTGTCTTCAGTATATTTTTGCGCTTAGAGCGATACCCTGTTTGGTCAAGAAGAAGCGACTGGTTTCTGGCCCAGTCATATGGGTTGAGAAAACTGTAGCTGGGAGATTTAGACTTCAGTGGAGGGTTATCCATAGTAGAGAAGATCCCAGAGGTGTGGTAAGGTGGCTTTACACCTCCTATGGCCCTGGCCCCTCCTTCATCTCCTATGCCCCGCATGCCATAAGGAAGAGTCTTCATCACAGAGCCTGCTGGTCCCAGGTCCATGTAATCCAGAGACTTGGCCATCTGCTTCTCCAATCCCTCCACCTTAGGATACAGACACAGAGAAGGTCAGGAATATATTTCCATAATAAAACTGGCTGGTCTCCTGTTCCAAATGAATTTGAAATTAAATAAAATGATAACATTTTAATTTTCCCAAAAGGTTTTAAACTAAACAGTAACATGTGATCTGCAATTAATGAGAGCGTGCATGTCAAGTATTGCTTAGCCTCGCATTTGTCACATTAGATTCCCAGAGCCTGTTTGCTGAAGTAATGCACTGGCTGTCCACATCTCAGCACAAAATAACATTTTGTACCTAAAACCTGCGTGAACATAGAATTTTAATAAAGAGAAATAAAGACACCTTACTGGTAGCTTAGCTCCATATTTATTCATTTTTTTGGAAAAAGCCCAAATGTGTGTCACATTGCCTGTGTTGCAACACCAATGATATATGTAACAGTAATTAAAATTCTTAAGATGTTATCACATGAAAATTTATATTATACAACATTTAAGGAAGCAAATTTTTAAGCCCTTTTTGTGTTTGGCTTGATGCCTTATTAAAATAACAAAGCCACCCCATCAACTTATTACTGCAAGAAAAGCTTCAGCCCATAATGGCCAGCAATTAAATTTTGTGGGATACTAATCTGCATTTCTCAATTCTTGAAATATTCTGTCTTACATAATCAATCATGCAATATCAATAATATGGACATATCCACCATTTTCAATATATTTCATAAGTGAAGACAAATAATCACATGAAAGAACTAAAAAATTAGTCTAGAACATGGCATTTACATCAAAATTCAATTGAAAATATTCAGCACCACTTTTAATCTATATATTCGATTACCAAACCCAGTTATAAATTAATAATGCCATTTTTTCAAACATTTGCCTACAGAACATTTGTTTCTAGTTTTTTGAGATTGTCAGTATGGCTCTGGGCCTAATATTTAAGATAATCTCTAGTTAGGTGTCACTAATACACACAAAATATATTAAAGAAATGTCAAACTGTAAAGCTAAATATTTATTATCGTGTAAGGCATGAAAGGTATCATCTGTATTCCAAAAATATAGTACATAGAGTACAGTCTATAAGGCTAAATGTTTAATAACATACACTGAGTCAGAATTTCACAGTAAAAGGAATCTGTCCAATCAGTAATCTGGCATAAAAGTCACTTCCAGAGATGGACTCATATAAAGGCACAGATGTGTGTGGAAGGACAACAAACTGAATCAACCTCTAAAGTGGTACCAAAACTTAGATGTGGGGGCAGTGTTTGTGATCTGCACTCCTGTTTAGTCGATTAGGTGACAGGGAGGAACGAACTGCAGATTCTTCCTGCTTTCAGGATAGCGTGTAAGTGTTTTTAAAGTAATTCATTTCGTTAAGAAAATCTGATACATTATGAAAAACAACCTACCTCATTCAGAATTCTGCCTTACCTGTTGTTAAAACGTACTTGAACTGTAAATTTTATAGTGAATTTTTGCCGCATGGACAAATTCATGTCCATACTCTCCTCCAGAACACAAAGACAAAACAAACTGCATTATAGGAATCTTACTAACTTATGTATGCTTGGATGCCACAAGGTTAATGGCCAAGCGTGAGCTGAAGATGGAGGCCTTTTCCCAGTCAGATGTTGTATACATATGTATGATACAGGAAATCTAATACTCTTAAATAGGATTACGTGGTATAAGAGGGCAAAGCTGAAGGAAATGTTATTACTGGAAAGAAAAAGAGGAGAAGAGAACAAGAACATTGTTTTTGAGGCTTGAAACATTAATAATCTTTAAGCTGATTTGGCCCTCTAGGAACAGGAACCATTTGAACTTAGTGTACTTGAGAAATTCTACATTAAGAATACAGTATGTCATTCATGTCATGTACTGGAGGATGAAACATAGAAAGTGCAGAAAACAAAATAATGCTTCTTTACACTCAGAACATGACAAAGAAGGTGTTGGGTGTCAGCAGTTACAGATTTATGAATTACTGGTGAATGCATTGAAAACAAACTGATTTATAAGCATGTGTTTGGGTGATATGAATATCAAAGATAAAGAGTGTGAATGCTGCATGTTTCATTTGCTCTGATGTCGTATCAACAGATTTCCTGACTAATTCCACATGCATACATTGAGGGGAGAGGGCATGCAGCACTGCCAGAGCAATCCCCCTACCCAAGGGAGCGTTTGTGCACTGGGGTGGCCAGCGAGTCTGCACTTGGAGGCTCTTCATTTGTCTAATTGGAGTTTTATTTGTAGCAATCAATTATTTCTTTCTATTTTTTCCTCTCTGGCATTGATCAGCTGTCACAGGCCAACTCAGACAATAGGTCTACTCGCCTTCTCACCGCCATGCTGAGGTAGCAGTACTTTTTATTTTCTTTTCTTGCTTACACCGCATATTAAATTGGATGCAAAACGAAACTTTGTATTTTAATATTCTTCTATATATACAGTATTTGATATTTAGTACTGCATATGTGTTTATAAAACAAACACACACAAATTAATGTAGCTGGTAACATCACATTCAAGGACAACCTGTAATGTAATGTCTGCTTGGCCTACTGTTGTACCTTTTCCCTGATCTACTCAGGTTAAAATGTTGTGATGTATATAAACAAGAAAGTCTTCAAACTGTATAAATGGGAAAAGTGCTGCTTTATCAGGGACAAAATAATATATTGTGTAAAAAAAAAACTAAGTGATAAAAACATGCAAAAATTGTTTATTCTCTCGAAGAAATTGAGAGAATGAGGACAACACTGAAGAGTACTTAGACAACTAAGGTCTGTGACTAAAAGAAAATTGTGGACATCAGCATTGGGAACGGCACTACTCATGTTCTCAGGAGCACAATACATAGTGTGCTCTGCGTCGCTAGTTTAATGTGATCCATGGTAGTGACTGTGTACTTGTGAGATGATTTCTGCAGTGTTGTGCTATGAAAAAATTAACAAGGTCTGCTTGGACTTTGGAAAGGGACAGGCAAAGACAGACAATTCATTTATGTATATGGGTACACAATGGACACACAATACCATGTGAAAAGGAATCCAAAATGTCATTTAATTACACAGATGAAAATAAAGCTCAAAGGAATGAAGATAAACTGAATGGAGGGAAACCCAGAAAAAGTGATTTAGAATTTGAGTGCCACTGCTGGATTATCATGAGAATGAAAGCGTCTGAACCAGGACATACGGAAATGGAGCTGTGACTGATAACGCTGTGAGGGGGAGTAGAGGCATGAGAAGGAGCCAAGTGCAGGGTGGAGAAAGGCCCTGAGACAGAGCAGAGAGCGACTGTGTCCTGTGTGCAGGGAAGGAGGAGGCAACAGTCAGCAAGAGACCCACAGAAACGTGAATGGTGTGGGGTGCAAAAATGGCAGAAAATTTGCTCAAACTACAGAGCATTTTAAATGCTTATGTCATGTAACATTTCTTGAAGAGCATAATATAACAGAAAAAGGCTGCACTGTTTAATAATGTGTCTATTTCTCTTTAGATATTGATCAGTTTTGAAGAGGCACAGTCACAAAATGCAAAACACAACAGTTCTTAAAGCTATCGCCTATGTATTGTTTGTACTTTTGCATTTTATGAGTTTGAAATATATTTGCTCTAAAACAGGCACATTCATTTTCAGAAAGAAGAAGTCTTTTGCTTATTTTACATTTACATGATTTTGGATTCAATCCTGTTATTGACACAAATTTGCTGTAAACATTGGGTGTTGAACAAAAACTAAACAATACATTTGTGCTACAATAACAATAGATATATATCGTGAGTATAACTACCTTGATTTGAAATAACAGTTTTAAAAATTATCATTTTAAAATGAAAATTTAGAATATTGGAGAGAAATCTACTTTACTTCAATTATCATTGAAATAAATTTAGTTTAAAAGTTTCACACAAATTATCCTCATAAAGTTCTCATGCAGATTGAAAAAACTTTCTCAATCTTGAATACATTATGTATCATTTGGCCTCAGTTTTAATTTATTAGTGTCCAACTAGGCAAGCATAGGGAGTACGGCTTTCAAACATAAGTTTAAAGTCATCAAACATTATTTTAACCTTCTACACATAATGTCATCATACTAATTGTCAATGAAGCTGTATGACACATTTTATGCATAATCTTGATTAAGAATTTCTTATGGTGTTTTTGTCATTAATATTAATGTATTCAGTAATTTTTTAACCTCCTTTGGTGTTATTTTAATGCCGTGTTGAACGCTTAACATGACGTAAGAAAAAGTCAGTCAAATACATCAAATGTCTGTGATTGATGAAATGTGTAATGAAGTCTGACATTATCTTTCTTTATGAATGTGATTAATATAGCCATTAAAATTCACTGCTGAATTCACACAGTGATAAAGTCAGTACTATACGCACTGTCCTAAACACACAGCTGGGACAGGTGACAGTGCAAATATTTTGGCAGTGATATTTCTATTGGCACCAAACGTTTAGACAAATATTGTCCTCCTAAGAAAGGAAACACTGGAAGCCACGGTACTATGAGGAAGGAAGCCACAAAAGCTCAAAGAGGAATTTCTAGTGTGAGATTTTCTCTTTGTTTCTTTCCATTTGCAGGCACGCATTTGAGTTTCTCTGCCAAAGCCAAACTACGCAGCAACAGATCGGGCCTCCATAACTGAATTATCTCCAGTCTTGTTTTGGCAGATACACAGGAATGGGTTTGGCCACATTTTTTTTGAGTGCTCTTTTCTTCTCCTGCCTCAGCCCAGCATATGGTGCTGTGCCACTGCAGGAATCCTTTTTGACTCCCTGCAGGACCTTCAGATGCATAGTAAGATGAGCGGTTTGCAAAAAGCCATTGGAGGGCGAGCTTAGGGGTGTGTGGAGATGTTTGAGGAATATAGAAGTGGCGGAATTAAAACCTCAATGACATTCATTCCTTTTGCCCCCCCAGATTTTAACATGGACCAACAAAGATTTGGAATCAGTCATGTAAAGACTTAATGCAGCCTGAAATGTATTCTTTAGGAGATAAGATGAGTAACATCAAGAGATACTCAGTGAGAAAAAATGCAAATGCCTTGCAGAAACTGCATACATGTCTGATGAGAATTCAAACGTGATAAAAGCAAATCATTTTATTGCATTTATAAATTTGATGAAGGCTGTAAACGTTCAGTGGTAGGAAAAAAATCTTTCATCTGAAAGGGATCGTGAAATTTTCAAGTTTCAACTTTCCGTGCCGAGAGAAAATACCACGCTGACCCCAGACTTGCAGCCAATAAACGTAAAGGTTCCAGAGAAGAAGGAGAACGGCACTGCATTTCCACAAGAGCAATCAAGTAAAACTGGAAAATGTTAAACATGGAAACTTGACATAAAAGGCACGAGGCGGTCAGTGGAAAAAAGTCATTTCCCTTCAGGAAGAAAAAAGATGTTCTGTTGCCGTCTACTGAAAATAGCATCTTAGGATAATCAGATCAGAAGTGGAGAGGTAAGAAGCGTCTCTCGACGCAGGTCTCTCGCTGTAATGGTGCTCACTGCCGCTTCTAGGCCAGATTCCTTTGGAGGACTTGATTTTGCTCTTGAATGATTACACACACTCAAGTCCTTCATTGTAATGCACCTGAGTGGCAAGGGAGACATCTTCAGTGTAGTGGAGTTAATCTTCACAACCAGACAGTGAGGCCCGGGATGCCCCCTCCCCCCACATGCATCCCACCCCTGCTGTCTCGTCCCGGAAACGCATCGATTTTTCATATTATCGCTTTCTACATCTGTAAGGTGTGATGCTATTGAATTTAACTTTGATCCATACATAAAGACACAAAATGTAATTTGATGTCATTTTGTTAAGTCTCCGCAGTGGAAAAGGAATTTTATTTAATTAATCTGTAACTTGCCCCCCCAAGACATTTGAAACCTGTTTTTGTTTTATTCCTCTCTTCCCTCAAGTGCAAAAGACAGGAGCTGGTTAAGAAGGGACTGAGATAAACTGCGGTGCAGAAAACAAGTTCTGAGAGAAAAACTCAACCACACTCGACACGGGTTGGCTACCTTCTCAGACACGTCTGTGGAACAGCCACACATTGCCAGATGCTTGGGCTGCATGTACATCAGTCATCCTCTGCAGACAGAATCGTAACTTTGCCAACCAGAAGAAAAGGGTGGGGCTGCATGAGGTGAGTGAGGGGGTCGCTTATGCATGCAGGATGGTAGGCAATGCATCAAAAAGATGACAGCTTCCCCATTCTACTTAAATAAGAGTGTCAGGACTCCTGGCTGTGTTTTAACTTTAATCATTCATCTAAATAACTGCTGCAGAACTCTGCTGCACTGGAGGGTATGCTGGCTGCCAGGGAAGCGGAATAACATCTGACGTTGCGCCACTGAATTTCACATTTGTAAATGTGTAAACATATATTTGACTCAGACTGCCGACACAAACTGTGCCCCCCTTGCAGATTTATGTATTGGTGAGATTTAAAATTCATGGCAGTTAGGAAAGGGGTGGGGGGGAAAAAAGCAGCGCCACTCTGGTCTGGCAGGATGAGCGACGCACTGGCTGGGTAAGTGACAGTGATTGATGCCCTCTGTGTTTGCGACTTATCAACTGCAGACGCGCCGTGCAGGAATAAATAGTAGAAATATAAGACATAAACAAACAGTAAAATAAAAGCAAAAAAATAGGGACAGGATGACTACGCCCTCTATCTGTGCTGTGGAGGACAGCCACTAGGGAGGCAGTCTGGTGTTGGACATGCCAGGTGGGGCACCGGAGCTTGGAGGTGAGGAGGAGGCTCCCGTCAGGCCATCACCCAGGCAGCAAAATGAAGTCCAGCTTCTGCACATTTGTTTCCTCAGCTCATCATTGCAGGAGCCGGGTGACGGATGGGACGGCCCTGGCAGCGACGGGGAAGTGTCAAAGCTGCTCAGAACGAAAAACACCTTCTATTTCTCCCACCTGCCAGTGCCAGGCATCCAATTCTGCTCCTTGCAAAGCTTTCCACCGGGGAGAATGTGACGGGCTCGTGTGGCAGGCGGGCCTGCGGAGTAATTGGATGATTAGAAATAGATGAAAAGACTAAACGTCTCATGTCCTTCTCCTCCTGTGAGCCGTGAGGAGTTCGAGAGGGGCTTTTCTCTGACTCCAGGCTAAGAAATTGCTGATCAAAGATGTAATTGGAGCCTAGGCGAGGCATCCGCCTGCTCCATTGCACAATTAGAGATGTAGGCCTACACTGGGAGTCCTGAACACAGTTTACAGGCGTACGCTGACAACTGCGGCTCACTGAGTACCGAACCCGCGAAGCAAGAAAATTCTGTGCGGTTTATATTGAGCCTGTCAATAGTATGTCACAGCCGTGCACCAGTTGAACCAACATCACTTTTGGTTGATTTTGTTCATCACACTTTCTGCTAAAGCTTATTTTGTGGCGATCTGACTAAATATTCTGCCAAAGGACACACTCTTGAGATCAATACCGTGATTTAATACATTGAGTGTCAGGTGACCAGGGCTGAATATCAAGCACGTCTGTGTGGCGTTCCAACAGAACCACATATGCCTGAACAATCAGGAACAATCGTTGACAACTTGGGCGTGAATGAATCCCGAGGGTGCAGACATGAGATGGAGAGTGCGCGACGTTAGTGTTCTCGCTCATCCAGAGCTGCGCAGAGACCTCCCTCACTCCCGAAGCTCCACGCTTCGCCAGCTCTACTGGTATTCATTCTCAGCCCCCCGTATAAAAACAATTATGAAAAGAAATGAGAAACACAGGTCTCTCCTCAGGCAATTGTGGTCTATATAATGGTTTGGGTCCCTTTCGCCGTGTAACTAACTGAGCCCATCTATTCTCCCACCCAGCCCGTGCACCAGACATAAACCCACCCGATACATGTCCGGCCAGCGCCTCTGTCTCCGACTGCAGTGGGGATGCAAGGGGGAGTGATGACACACACAGACACACACGCCACACACTAGCATGCTGTACAGATGCACACATAACAAGAGATACAGCTCAAACGCACAGTTAAACATATACACATTCACATATGTAGTGCACAAATACACAAACACACATGCACATATAATACCCCCACATGCATAAGCTCATGTTACTGGTGTGCCATCTACTCAGTGGATCACAGCAGATTTTCCTGTTCTTTACTTTGTCATAAACTGAACCTGAGGTCAAACCAAGTGGGTTCATCTTTCAGGTCAAGCAGCAACACCCCTGTGCCTGAGATTCATGCAAGGATACATTATTTCACTGCAAATGTGTTAAATGAAATGCAGACACAGAGTGGGAAAAATGGGAGAAAGAACCTGTTTATTGTGTCACTGCAAAATAGTACATTGCAACAAATATGCAATTTTCACAAAATGAGATGCTGCCCAGCGGTATTGTTAGAAACATGACCTCAAAGTTAGACCACATATAAAGGGCTTCATATGTGCCACGGATGTTGCAGCCTTAAACGTGGTACAGTACATCACTGTAAATGTTGTTTCACTCTGTCAGTCAGGCTGGGCAGGTCTATACATTGCACGGGAAAATGAAATTCTCTCCTCATAACAGATGAGAATTTTGCAAAGCTATTGGGTATCCATAGATTTTATTTTTATTGTATTTAACAAAAAACTGTACACGTGGAGGTTAAAACGCAATTTTATGTGTCTGTACTCAGGTGACTGTAATAATGTGTGAAAAAGAGGGAAGACTGCAGAAGAGAAAGGCACATGCTTTTATAAAGTAACAGCTATATAATAAAAATTCAGCAGTGAATTGCAAAAAGTTGACAATAACACCAACTCATTTCAGCCAGTCAAATCTAAAGTGATATTCTAAAAAAAGTAAATAAACATGCCAACCACCATGTAAATCAAAACACAGCCCTTCAAAACACAGCATACAAATCTTAAGTGACAGTATCAATATTAACATAGAACCAAAAACAAAAAATACAATACAAGCATCTGAAGTGCTCTGTTAAATTCGGAATGTAACTTGTTTTCTTCACACCCGCAACTTAAAAAGTAGAAACAAAACAAGGCACATCTGTAAGCCATAATCTGTAGAAAATCCATCATTGCAATAACCTGAGAGGAAGGAGAACTAAATACTGTGAAAAGGAAACTTTCCGGATGGATCCTGTCTCTGATCCAAAGCTTTGTGTGTGGCACGTACAAAATCTGATATGAAAAAAAATTAAATGCATCAAATTTTCTGTACACCCTTGAGCTGCTGTTAGCTCTCCTTAATTGCTTTGCTGTCAGTGTTTACAGTACTATACATCACACCTCACATAAAGGCCTCCTGCACGCGCACGCACACACACACACACACACACACACGCACACACGCGCACGCATGCACGCAAGGCAGGCTCCTTGAGGAGACTGGATGGGAAGGTGGCCGGAGACAGAGGGTCTAGTTTATCTGTCAATTCTAACGAGCTCTGAGACCGTGGACCGGGCCAGGTCAGCATCACAGGGTGGGCACACCTCACTCCGAGGCATCCATCACCCTCCGAGCAGCGGCAATTAATTGGAACAGAAGTTAATGAACCAAGACGGATCCAACCCGCTCTCTTACGTCCTTATATACAGCACCAACACAAAACCCCTTTGAGAAATGAGACAAACTTATCAAGGCAGGAACGTTACACAGGTAACAATAACCACAGTGGTTAGTTTTATTATTGCAATGTTATTGTTACTGTTAATATTATTATATAGCAACACTATTAACTATCGGGCTTTGGCTAACTTTGTTCCAACAAAGCTAATAAAGTTCTGCTTATAATTCATGACTCACATGAGAAATTCCTATTTGGAATTTTTAGGGACAAACTGTTTATGCATTCATGCATAGTTTCAAATATTATTATTCACAGAGCTAATTAAAGTAGGTCAGAATGCATATTAGTACTTTTGGTGGGAGGATATTGAAAACCGATAATGGTTTAGTTTCGCAACAGTTTGTCAAGACAGTGTAAACATAATAAAGCAAAAGACATTATGAAAGATATTCAATCAAAATGCATATAGCATACATTAAAATAAACAGATATTTTAGAAGCCATTAAAGGGTAGAGAAAGTGAAATAGTGGGAATGCTAGCAGTGCAAAGCGAGGCGCACAGAGGTGCAGGAGGAAGGGAAATTTGCAGACTAGGTTGTTCCTGGATTCCCCCATGTTTTTTTTTTTTTTGAAGTAAAAAAGAGCTGGGAGCGATAAATTCTGGAGCAAAGTCAAAGACAAACAAGACATTCATTCTGGCAGAGCTCCCACATGGCTGGAACAGTGCTCCCATAAGGCTTGTGGAGGGAATGGCGACCTTCAGGACCACACGTACAATAACATCATTACTCTCCATCTCTGTAGTTACACTGAGCGGCCAAGAATAGATGCTGTCCACCAGAACTGGGTCTTGTGCTGGAGCTTCTGTGAGATCTCATGATCTCACCTCCCGCTGGGGAAGATGGCGTTTTAGTGACAGTGCAGATGGATGAAATGCAATTCAAACAAACATGGGGAAGATGCTCGCATCCAGCATGTTTTATTTTGCTATCTGACCAAGTGAAACCGTTTTAGAAAGTGGGTGGAAATTTATAGGAAAGAGGGAAATTTCATGTTTGAAATCTAACATTGGGACAGGATAAATCTACCTCGCTGGCTTTCTCTTCCTCAGACCAGTTGGGATTTCCCCTCATAATCAATAACTTTCTCTGGCGTACAAAATCTGCAATAATAAAAGCATTACGGGAGAACTGAACAACAAAGAGCGTTATTAAAATATGGAGGAAGACTCTTTTTCTGCACCTCCCCTCCACCCTGCTCTGCTTGGTGCTCTTGTTGCCTGGGAGAGTGTGATTGCTGAAGGAAGCGTTGCCTTAGACAGGGACGGCGTAGGTTTGCAGCACGCAAGCTGCTCCAATAATGAAGAGCCAGAGCAGAGCGCGTCTCTGTTGCAGGTAGGCCTGGCTTAGCATTCCATGCACCCCTCAACAATATATATTTTTCATTGACCGTCTTTTATATTCAGACAGAGGCTCCCTGAACACTCATCTTTATTTCATTTTTTCTGTGTTTTTAATTTTGTCTCAGATTATTATTTCTTTTTTTCTTTTCATTTTTTTTATTCTTCCAGTCCTCGCCTCTAGCCGGCCTTCCAACTACTCCTTCAATGAAAAATTGTATTTTTGGTTTACATTAAGCTACATCCTTGTTTTCAATATATGCAGTGCATTGTATTTTTATTTCTTGTGTAGTGTACATGCTTCCAAGAGTAATTTGTTTTTTTTTTCATAATTTACACAAGTACTGAACATTATGTGTAGCTGTTCAGTCCTAGAAGATACTTACAAACACACAAGCTGGAAGCATATGCAGAAAGAAAATAATTTGCTACACCTGTCAAAAGTCCCACGAAACAAACAATTGCAGGGCATATGCTAGATGTTTCAAAATTTCCAGTCAAAACAATACCAATATAATACAGGAGCTCTAGTTCTTACATTAATACTATTATTATGTCCTTAAATATAAATTAAGCATAAACTCAATATAATCTCAGCAAGAGTATAACAAGTTTTGCTTTGTTTTTTGTTTCACCTCTGAAGAAGTAGCGGGAAAAAACAATTTTTCTGTTTTAAAACTCGCCTTAGCCGCTCGCCTGGTCCATCAGGACGGTGATACTGTAAGGGCATCACACGATCAGTACTCATTCCTCAGCTGGGCTCTAAGGAAGCTTTAACCTGCAATGACTCTAATCCCATCAGTGTTCTCTGCCCATTTTATTACAGCACGGCCCCTGCTTTGTTTACCTGCTTGTACACTCTTCCCGCTGCATTCCGTCCCTCAAAGTGCATCCTAATTGGAGTATCATTTAAAGTGCTCCCCAGTTGGCAGAGATTTGTACTGCTGCCACAGTTCCCAGAGTTCTGCAGGCTGCTGTGTTCGTGGGCATCTTAAGCATCTGTCCCTGTGTCTCTGTGTATAAGTGACACTTGTGCATTTGGGCATCGTGTGTGTGCCTGTGTGTGCGCATGTGTGTTTGTGCATGAGACTTTGACATCACCCGTTCAACTCTACTGCTGTCACTCCTCCAATTCTAGAGGGAGTGACAACAGTATAGACTCCACACATCCCTGATTCAGACTATAGTAGAACCAGGACACACACGCCCACGTTTGAAGTGAACCAGACCTGAGAAAGTAAACATGCCTGCTGCTGCTGTGGTGTTCTATATCAGACGGGCAAATCCTACTTTGGGCCACAGTGCCCAGGACACCATACTTACGCTGTCCGTAAACATACATTCTCACAAAGTTGAATTCTGACTCACACCAGGACTATAAGCACAATATAATTGTTAGCATTTCTTTGGCAGGGATCTTAAGTCACTAACAAGTTGTGGAAGTTGCACACTTGATGCAAGACCTACCCCTAAGACAAGGGGTGCTTTGGAATAAAGGATACTGTATTATTGGTTTGCGGGCCAAAGTGGACCAAGAGCACAATGTGGGTAAATCGCCCACCTCACTGTGCAGCTTGGTTACAAGCAGATTTCATGGGACATGACAGCAGAACTATGCATGGACACCATGCATGGAAAGGCTTGTTTGTATCCAGTGGTGCAAAGAAGCTGCTAAGCAGTAACAGTAGTTGATACAGTAGCAGTAGCTGGTAGTTTAATTTGCTAAGAACAGTATGTTCTTAGCAAATTAAAAAATTACACCAGGTGCTTAATACTATGGGGCATTTTTTAACACCATGACATGCTGTGTTATTATCTATAAGATTTTGTGTCCCACCCACTGAGAAGTAGATTCTCTGTAAGATGACTGTATTGTATTTGATAAAGTTTTGTCTTCTGGTGTACAACACAAAATTATTAACATCTTAATGTCTTTCCCACTGACCAACTCCAGTCCTACAGAACATGGCCGGGTTTGAACAGATATTTGTGACACTTTCTGACCCAACAGTCCAAGTCATTTTGGGGTGAAATTCTGCTAGTGATTCCACTTTTAAGTGCCTACCTGCATGTAGGCAGTGAGTCGCAGTATGGTGAGGAAATGCCATTTGTCTGCACTCTTTTCTGACTTCAGTCATTTTGATTATAGAAGAGAAAAAGAAATGAGCTGAATAAGGTCCTCAGAGTTGCCACATTTACAACAAAAATGTAGAACATTCCATGGACTGTCAGACATATTTTTGCCACCTGCTTCACAAAATGCCCTTGTTCTCAACATTTATTTATTACTAGGAGTAGAAAACTAATAAACTATCAAAACCACACTTTTATATGCATTTATAAATGAATATAATTGGATCATAAGCATTGAAAACATATTTATAGAGAAACAAGGAAATAGCCAATCTGTTGCTCTTTAAGACAGTGTGTCAGGGAAAAATGTCTGGAACTGAAATTTAAACCGGAGACAGTTAACTGAAACTGCTTTCCTACCAATGTCACTTCCAATATATAATACATCCTTGCTGGTCCTCTCTATTTTAGATACTGGATAATTAGGACCCACAATTTTTTTGTTTTAATATGAAAAGGAAAAAAACATTTAAAACATTTCCAAAGTAGAAACATTTGCAGACAGCAAATTCAATACAAACGCAAAGTTAGAAAAGATTAGAGCAGCATAAGTGTGCACTGAATACAGTAAAAAAGCTGTATGTCACCCAAGTCTCTGTTGCAGGGAATTTCAAGTTGAAAGGTCTAATAAAAGCAACCATCCTTTCAATGTGTGGTTTACATTTACATTATCCACTTTACATTGCTTTAAATAAATTGCTATAAATACATGTTTAATTGCATGTTCCAATTATTTTCAGGTATTTTGGTTCATGTTGGGGTAATGATAATATATCATTATTATTATTATTATTATTATTATTATTATTATTATGAGTAGTAGTGGTAATATTTATGTAATGCACAGCATTGTAGTATTACAGAATTTTTCATAAATATATATTGTACATTCGATAATAAAAATGAATTCATGATTTGGACAAATAATTATCCCATCTCACTTCCTTCCCTAAATAGTCCAAAACTGCAAGGATGGACAACACAGCAAACACCAATATTAAATGATGGATGTAGGGAATGCACATTCTGTTTGAGCACTTGGCATGAAGAAGGAAATGAAGACTCCCGTCAAAGGGGAAATTGCCTCTCCATTGGGCATTGATATTGAAAAAGCAACATAAACCTTTTAATGACAGGTTGTGCGGTGGCCTAATCTAACCACAGTTAAGGGGAGGGGTGGTCTGGGCTCCAGCAGTACAAATACAGCTTTATCCCCAGTTTACAGAAGGAGATTATTTAGGAATTACAGCCTAAAACACATTCCAAGCACCTATTATCTATTTGTTACATGGATGATTACACATCTTAATTCTCTCAGTTGACAAAAAAAATCAACCTTCCATAACCGTGCATTTATGCAGACAACCAATGTTGTTGAAAAAAATAAGCATATATACGTCATGTTATAAAACTGATCTGTCTGGCCACATATGAGACCTGCTGGCCTCAATCAGAATGACAGTTGACATTTCAATATGTTATTGCTGATAAATATAATTTAATACAAGAATGCTTCCCCACATGAGATTTGCAGTGGTGATAATCATCACATCACAGTTTCCTGAAAAGTCCCTATCCTGTACATTTTGAACTTTTACAGTAATTGGAAGCCAGTATAACTCAATTCATATAAGTACTGTACATATCCTTCAAGAATGTGCTGTACTTTTAGTTGGTGACACTTGAGTCAAGGTTTTTAGAGGTGACACTACATTACTGCAAGGACAGTTTTTTCCCCATAATTCTATTTTACAAGGTAAGGTGGCAGTTAATCTCTCACAGATCTTTTTTTAATCTTTCTGTCTCTCCCTCTCCTTTGTTCTCTTCTCATGATTTGTCTTATGATTTATGTCTTTCCAACTTACCATGCCGAGGAGGACAACTCCACCTGTGCATCAGCATCTCTTGAACCATCCTCATCCTCAACCATTACAGAAGCATCCCTACACCTATATACTCCTGGTCTCATATCTGTTCATCCTGAAGAGATACTTAGAAAATAGCTCTTTTGGACCTTTTTTTAAACGGTTGCTGGAGACAATGGTGTCTGCAATAAAAATTAATATTGGGAACTGTTAACCCACTCACCATTACAAGCCAACTGGAAAATTCAACAAATCCGAAAAAATAGAAGACAATAGTACAGTGTATAAGTACATTGCCTTGTAGAAACCGGGACTTCCATTAAACAGCTTTCAGACACCACACTGTTTATAATATACTGTATAGCATGTCAGGAGTGGCAGAGTGGAGTAGCAGGTAACACTGGTAAATCACAGCTTCTTGCAGTTTCAGATCTGAATCCTTGCTCACTCTGCTGCAGAGTTTGCCTAATTTCCCCCATCTTCACACAGGTTTCCTGCCACAGCCTCAAGAAATGTGAGACAGAAAGAATCAGAAAACCACTTCCCTATCCCTTTCTTCACTTGGAAATCAAGTAAAAGGCACCATTAGGTGACTCTGACTCCACAACCCTACCCTTCTCTAATAATATTCTGATTTCTTTGTGCTGTTTACGTCCACTGCTTACACTTTCTTTTATTGTGCATAATATTCTCTCTCATTATTATGGAACAGATGGATCTTTTAGGTACATACAGTTAACAATTATTTCAAGCAGTGTTGATGAGTGTTGCTGTTTGATTACATGACTACAAGGGTGTCACTCAGTGACAGGCAGTGTCCTTGTCCTGGTCTTTTCCTGACACAACATATGGTGAATAACTTCACTCCCATGACCTGCCATTTTTCTTGCCGTGCCAAATGACCCAGATTCCCCAGAGCTACTAATAAACGGTCCGATGACAAGAACGCGCACGTGGCCTCCATGGCTGCGTTCACAGACGACACAGGACACCACATTAGTCTGCATGATTCGTTGTCAAGTTTTGAACCTAGATTCTGCCCAGCATCGTAAACTCAAGTGTTTGAGCTTTCTTCCAAGTCTACTACTCTGACGGCATCCATGTAAACTGTGAAAAAAACATCCTTGTCAGCTGTATTGGCATCAATTATACAAAATATTTTAAATCTTCAGTTTAGATTCTAAGATGGAATTGAAAGAAGAAATTTGATAAGAATACCTATTGTTTTCTATCAGGATGCATGGCAGTAAGCCACACTTTTTTCTGGCTTTCCCTGTCAGTCTGTGCCCCTAATTGTTGATACAGTACCCAGCACTACCCCCAGCAATGTTCTCCAGGCAAACTTGGACCAAGTTAAAGGACTGAAAATCTAGTTCTGCTGCCACCCCCTCCCGACACTCTTGTTCTGCTCAGTCTAATTAATGAAAACTGAAGCTAAGGTTTTATATTATTGAATGCTGAGGGTTGGCATGTCCAACCATTTACCGTCCAGAGAGGCTCACACCGTAGCTATTGAAGCCAGGGAACAGGCAAGAAAAAATTTAAAATAACCCCACAACTTGGGCACAAGTACAGAGCAGCTTGCAAAATATGGAATGCAGCTCACATACATTATTTTGACAGGGGCTAAATTTTAATCAGCTTTGCTTGCAAAGCTACTAGAAGCTGCTGACATCAAAGTATGATGGGAGGGAAGGAGGAAGACAAAGAGGAAGAGGCAGAAGAAATGAAGAGGAGGAATATGTGAATAAAACAGTGAAAGAGTGAAGAAACACATGAACACATCATGAGAGGCATCATACCCCTGTTGCCTTACAAAGTTGCATTTTTAAAATAGCTGTATGTAAAGTTGTAGAGGCCAAGAGACAAAGAAGAGGCCATATAGATCTATACATCACAGTTTTTTTGCAGGAAGAACACAATGGCCATTCATTGCCTTCCCATGCTATTGTTTTTTCTTTCACTCTATCTATCTGTGATTTAATTTAAGGAGGTACATGAGATTTTATATTAAAATTTTAATAAAAGCTTTAAGACACTTGTATGCTGGCAGATTTCTATCTGGCTTTTATTCTTTTATTTATTATTATATTCTTAAAGGTAGCATCAGGGCAGCTTACATGGGTCATTATTTCAGCTGAGGGCTTGCCTTTTCTCCTTTCCATGAACGCTGTACATGTCTAAATTAATGCATTACAAGCCATGATAGAGATATTAAAAAATGAGAAAAAAAAACCTAATCCTTCCTCCATAGTCACATCCGCGCTCATACTCATGCTGGGCTGACCCTGAGCATTCCCGCCGTCTGCACTGTGAGTTATGATATTTGGTGTCTCTCGGATTACACTTTAATATTTCATTACATGCACAAAATCCTGCTCTATATATCTCTCCCAGGTGTGCCTCTATTAATCACAGACAACACAGCAAAAACCAAGGCTGTCTAATAATTCAAGCAATGTACTACACACACACACACACACACACACACACACACTCTGACCTGTGTACACGTGCCCACACACACACACACAAAACGCATGCACACGCACTCATTTGTCCAGTTTCTTTTCTACCCAAAAAAAGAAAACAAACTGTCCATCCTCTCAACAGCACAGCCCCTTTTCAAAAATATTGCAGCTCATCAAGTGTCTCAGCAGGTATCATCATGTTAGTAAGGAGACTCATGATCAGATCCGCCTGTCCCCCCAGATGCGATCTATTTCCTGATGCCGTTCAAAGCAACAGGAGAGAACACAACCCACATTTATTTACTGCTCACATCCCAGCAACGGCTAGGGACCTCACAAACTAGAGCGCCAGTGCACTCTAAAGTAGGACTGACCACTTTGCTAGCTTCCCCTTGGGTTCATTAGAAAATGCAGAGAAGGAAAACACAAAGTATCTCTTAGCAAATGTGAGCTGGGGCCAGAGTGTGCCCTCAAGAAAGAAATTTTCTTAGTTCTTAATCCATGATGTGAAACCGAGGCAACTGAAGTTGGCTGGAAGGGAGAGCTGCCAAACACCTGACAAAAGTCCTTTGCCTGGTTCTTCAAAAGTAGTGACTTCTTCCATCATGGCAGCTGCTGACGGACACCACAGCAATTGTACTGTCACATGGTAAAGTAAACTCTTTGTCCACCTCTTTCCAGTGCTACTCCACATATTCAGGGATTATTCCTTCCTCTCCAATTTCTGAAGCCTCTTGTAGTGTTTTCATGTCCACTGCACACCGTTTTCCACACAGTGATATATTAGCACACAGTGTATGCCATATTACTTATTGGGTGGGCCAAGTTTATTGCCAAGTATATCTGCGACCTGATTCCTTTTTTTAGATGGAACAATCTATTGTAATACCTTCTGTGGTGCAATTTTCAGAGAGGTGTTCTCCACAAAATGGTCTGGTGATGCTCAATATATTTGGACTAATCCCATCCACCTTTGGCTTAAACTGAGTTTATGGTGCACAAAGAATTGCAATGATCTAATATGGGCATCCGGATCTAAGCCTTCAGAAACGCCAAGTAACTGAGTCACATACCCTCAGCTGAGTTCTGTGAAAGATATCCATATATTCCTACACATCTTCCAGGCTGGAGTTAGCATAAAGGGGGAAGTGTACTTTGCCAGTGGTTGGCCATGTGGACGTCCTCACGGAGTGAGGCAGCATCTGTCAGCAAGCAAATCCAGTGTGGCCTGGCACCTTGCCTAGGGTCTGAAGCCAAGCCCAATGCCCTCGCCCCTGTCCCACCTAGGGAGTGCTGGTCTACTTCTAAAAAGGAAACACATCTGTTCGCTCAGGCTCTTCTTCTTGCCTGGTGGGCCGGGGTCGCTTTGAACGGTAGCCTTCCATACAGTGCTCTCTTCTGCCAGTAAACACAACATGGCCTCTGCCACCCTTTCCCTTGTCATCTCTTATTATCAAATCTTTCAAAAGCAGAACTGGGAATTTTTGAACATTGCTCTTTATATCAGTTGGTTGTGTTCTGCACTCAATGCTACTGGTGGCCCCTCAATACTACAGACTTCACTGAACTTTATACAGTATTTTGCTTGCTTTAAAACTGGTTTAGGTCTGCTAACCCCTCTTGGTAGTCTTGCTCTGCATAACATGCCCTTTTACATGTTTTGCAAAAACACAGGGAAGATCACAAGGACTCATTTTATTTTCCTTGGATAGGAATGATTAAGGTGGCAAAAACTGCGCTAAAACTCAACTTTTTCGACTTTTCGCACCTTGCTTCCAAAGAAATCAACGAGGGATGTTCAAGTCTTCAGAGCGAATGGGCATGGAAAGAAATTGTTTGCTGCTTGTTCTTAATACCTTGAACTTCTGATTGCCTGGTGTGTGACGCAAGGGCAGTACTCCTTCTGAAAAGTGAGTAACTGTAACACCAGCATAGTTACCATAATTAACATCTATTATATATTTCGAGGAACTGCTTGTAGAAGGTAGCATCTGGCCTGAAGCATTGTGCAAAATATACTGTCACCCTCAGAGGAAGTTGCCAAATTCTGTACACAGTTTTGTTTATTCTGCGATTTCTTTCTTTGCAGAATTTTTTTTCCTGCAGTTACTTCTACCTTTGCAAGCTTTAGCCAGCCATGGTCATGTTAGTTACCTCGCAGTCTTATCTAAATCTCAGGATTTTTAGGAGGTAAAATGAGGTGCAAAATGGACTGTTTATATAGGGCTGTCTCACCTGATTTGAAGACAGCTCATCTAACATTCAAACTAATGTCAAAACCTAGTTTTCTTCATGTATTTTCCAGTCTTTTGTGCCCATTTTCCCTATCCCTTCAACAAGAATGGACCAGACAGGATGTATTTGTGTGTCTATTCTGCATTTTGGACATTAGAGTAGAGCAGCCACTAAGCAATCCATATTAAATTTCCCGCGTCTGTCTCTCAATAATCATGTGACTGCAGCACCTCTCCCAACCACCTCCACCCCAGCATCTCTGCACTGGGCCGAATGGATAATGGTACAGAAGCAGCTGACAGGTGTCTCTGAGAAACCTGTGCTTTTCAGCCAAGGTTACAAAAGTCATATATAAATTTTCCAGCATGTTTAACTTTAATAATTATTGCCTATATTGTATATTCTAAAATGGGTCCATGATTTACTCCTTCATAAATTATGTCTTTTCACTGTTCATATTTCTGATATGTACTTTAAATGTCCTTCTTTAACCAAATGTCAGTCCTTCTGACTAATGTAACAGGACATTTTTTCTCACTAAATTTGGGAAAATTCACAGATCGCTAATAATGTTAAAAATGCAAAAAAAGGCTCAACTAATTTGTAGTATTCACTTTTATAAAGCGCAAATCTTTCTTAAAAGCTAATTTTACTATTGATAAAATTGCAATATTACTAGAAATAATACACACATATTTAATTTAAAAACTCAGCTCATTCAGCAATAAGTTGAGTGAGAAATGCAATTAAAATTATTTTGTATAATACATCTATGACTTGGTTAGGATTTGATTCACCCTGGCAAAAAATACAAGCAAACACAAAACTCAGCAGGTATCACATCTTATGTCCCTACTGTGTGATAGAATAAAACTAAAAATTATTGTTTACATAATATAGTACAGTATGTATGCAAACAAAATGAAACAAGATAAAACAAAACATGACTTTGAATATGTAGGCATATACACTTGAAATGTATAAACAGGCCTGTAGACCAGTGAATAACCAGTTATTTTGTATAAATTAATGACATATCTTTTACACAGAGGAGAGGACTGAAATAGTAATTTAAGGAGCAACTACCTTCAACATCATTTTGCACTGACATTATGTTACGACAACCTGATGATCTCAGGCTGTTCCATTCCTATTATTAGTCATAGACCAGCATCTTATACATGATTGCTATTTTAGTCCCTCCCCTTATTATTTTGCTGGAATATGAACACATCTCATCTCTCGATATAAAATGCAATGCAATGCCTGAGTGTAACAGACAATCGCTCATCACACTGCACCCCATACATGTGGTAGATACAATACAGGACTGCAACACTAACAATCAACACTTAAATATAGAAACAGTATATCTTAAATAAATAATAAAACGATTAATATGATTTTGTCTCTCTGTTGTGTCAAGGGTGCAAGTAAGTGTTTTAACTGTGTGACAGAAGGATTTTATCAGAGTGAGACAGAAAGGTTTTAGTGTTGTGCAGTCACAGGCAGCAGAGGAAAGATCAATTCGCTTTCTCTGTATCCGTTCCATCCAGAAACACACATTGCCACATAAAAGACTGCAATATGAAGCAGAATTTTAGGAAAAAAAATGTTACTTTTACATCTGGAAAAACAACAAGCTTTATTCACCTTGTTTGATTAAAGTTTCCATACATTGTGACTACTGTCTAAATATAGAGTACTTATTGAAGTTTATTATTAATATCAGACATTTTAAATAAGATGTATAATAAAAATAATTTAAAAAAATAATCAATCTTTTCTTTTTATTAGCTGTAATAAAAACTATTGTCAGCAACAATAAATCGTGGATTCTTGCTTAGGCCAAGCAGTGTTGAATCTTTAATTGCTAACTTTAAGAACCTTTTACATTAGACGTGGAATGTGCACTACTTAACAGGTTAAAGACACCAACTGTGTCACGGTGTGGATGCCTGGGGCCTAAACGGATACTTAACTCTGCATTTGAAAGCGATTGTTTAGGCTTAACTGCTGGCCTTCACCCTGTCATGAACTTGTAATATAATTGTTTTACATCCAATCAAAAATATTCAGGGTTTATAAGCTCGAAGAAACCTCCCCAGGTACAGTCATATTCCGTTATTATTACTAATACAAATTTGTTGTTCGTAATGAATAGGAATAGGATACTTCTTGAAATCTCCTTATTATTCTCGTTGTATAGCTGCCTACAAGGTCAACATAAAACACTATATTAGGCTACACATTAGAAATAACCAAATGCAATTACACACATCATGGAGAGTTGCACATTCTTTTTGAGTTCTACTTCTTGCCTACACAAATGGCAGTTAGTCTTACATCTTGAACAGGAACATTACAGCTTCTGCACTTTGGTTGCTCACATTTCCAAAGCGCCAGTAGTTCTCTGAAAGTCAGTTATGTTAAAGCTACCGAAGCGAATTTTTAATCATTCTTGCACGCTGCTCCGGCTTTGCTCTGCCTGGGGACTTGAAGGCTGTTCCTCGCCTCCCTTCCTCCGTCTCCAACCCCCAGCCCCACTCCCAGCCCCCCCTATTCCCACCCACTGTCCCCTTTTAAACATTCAGCACCACAACTGACGGGGAGCGCAGGGCAATGGGGACTGTCCGCTGTGGTCGAATATGGACATAAACGTCAACAGAGGCAGTATTAGCCATAAACATGTGAACAAACACCCTTTCGGCACCATCTCAAAGCAGAACAGACAACAATAAGTGAAAAAGTGTCCTTTTGGGGTGTTCGCCATTTGACGTTTCATTTAGAACTAATGAACCGGGCCCTCAAAAGATGGACAAATAAGTTTTACACTTCATAACTATGCACCCTGCACATGAAATCTGTTCTGCAAATTTTACTGCACATCAGTCCAATGGATAGCAGCGACTGATGCTGAGGTACTTATCATGATGTTTATATCTCATGGATTTTTGTAACAAATGTTTGGTCCCCCCCTCCCCTTTATCATATAGAGCAAGACAGACATCTAGAAAGACATGTGAAGTGACCAAGTCTGCAGCTCCTGTCTGCTACTCATACTTCAAAAAAGGCATCCATAGAGGATTGAGCGAATGAAAAACAATGTGATGTTTAATGCATGTTTGGTTACTGCCTGGTTTTGAGGCACTACAGCAGAGTGAAAAATACCCCCTTTTCAAATCAGACGTGTCTGTATAACTATCACCGCCAGGTTGTCCTTAATATACAGGTGCTAAAATATGTTTCAAAACAGTTTATGGAAACAGAAAACAATGTGGAAAATGACCTTTGTTGTGCAAACTTTCAGCTGCACAACTGCACTCAACTTAATTATGGCGCAACTTGAAATAGATCAGCGACTAAAAATAAAAGATTAAATAGAATGAAAGGAAGGAGCACTGAAATAAACCAGATTTGTTACTTTCCTGCCAAAGTCCGCGGGACACAATTCCTGCTCGATCCATTTGATGTAATTATAACTTCCTGAAAGGAACAACAGGGACACCGGATTTTACATTCACGGTGTCAACATTTGTAATAAAAACACGCCGTTAACCCACTGCTTAACTGAGCAGATGCGCGCAAAACGCGTCGCGGACCTTGTTGCGCGGCTGTGTGCAAGTTTGCGCCGAAGTGAAGACACAAAGTAAGAGTGACAACAGCCAGCTGGTCCCACATAACGGCCGTCAGCATCCGCGCTGCGTCTGCAACCAAAGATCACGGGTGGCGTCTGAAGCACACGCGGTGCCATTTCCATCTAAATGAACATCAAAGTCACCTTTAATTCCCCAAAACCCTGACCCTACCGCTCTTATAAGAGACGAGTAGTGAAAGCGCGATTCTCAGCTGAAACTCCACGACGTACACGCGTGGCCATAAATAAATAACGCCCTGGTGGCTGCACGTGCCGGTCGCCCGCGGCGCGTAAATAACCCGCTTCCGCGACAAAAACACACAGGGAAAAACAGCTGAGGGTTCCAGCAGATTAATAAGCGCAACCTAAGTGTGTGTTCGCAGTGGAGGCAACGTGAGAAAACTGCACCCGCGTCCCTGTCCGCCTTAGGAGGGACACAAAGCGAAGATCCAATTACGCGAAAGGTGTCTCGCGAGCCGCGCGTAAAAGGCGTGCGCATTAGCGCGTGAGCCGCAACCCCCCACCGCCCCCCCCCTTTACCTCGTGGAAATAAACAGCCGATTCCTTACCGGCAGGAGACACGTTGCGATCGCTCGTAAAGTGGCGTTTTAACGCGTAGCCGTTTGCTGCTCGGTGGCCGATTTCCCGCTTCGCACAACAACTTGCGGTTTGCCAAGTGAAGAAAGTTTTGCACCGAAGCATATTTTGGTTTCATACACTATATTTCCAGCACCTCCTTGGGGGGTTGGGGGGGGCTAGCGCCTCTGTATCTGATAAATGAAGGATCACACGGCGCGCGGAGGTTTGTGCGTAAAACGGGACTTAAACAGCTGCTTGGAGCGGAGGTGCGAAGTAATCATAAGCATCAGTTTTCACACCCCGACGCCAAAGTCCTCGCATGTAAAAATAAAACAAGCGGCAAACATTTGGATCTGACAGGAAAACACATCCCCTGTGATGCATTAATAAGAGTTAAGAAACTTCATCATGCGCTCGCTGAGGGCACGGAATTCGCCAGTGTCGCCGGACAACGTGGACACTTTCTCGGGAGTTTGGCATCAGTCGCGCTTACCTTGCGCGGAATCCACTGGCCGAGGATCGCGAAGATCCAGTAGAGCACCTTCATCGCACCTCCCGAAGAGCGAACCTCCCTGAGGGACTACTAATCTCCCTGGGTTAACATATACAGACAGAGGGAAAGTGAGGGGTCACAGACAATCCAGGAGGCAGGCAAAAAAATAACGCAAAAGTAGGATTATGTGTCTCTATTTACGGATGGTTCAGCGTAGAGCGCAAAGAGTCAGTTCAGCTTCTGAAGTCCATCAGACGAGGATAAAACAGATCCATGGGTGTTCGAGTCGGATGCATGTAGAGTCATGAAGTTAGGAAACACTGGAGAGGAAACACACTGGTGAGCCCTAACAGGAGACCACCAGGAGGTCTGATGTCCCCCAGCAGTCAGATGGCCACTCCTGGTATAAAAGCAAACAGCTTCTCTCCTCCGTTGTTTTACTTTCTCTCTCTCCCTCCCTCCCTGCCTCCCTCTCTCTCACTCTCTCTCCCCCATCTCATCCTGCTCTCTCTGTTCTCTTTTAAATTGAGCTTTTAGAAACCAGTCCCGTGTATATTATTGCTATCCTCCAAAAATAACCCGATAAATAAATAAGCGCCATAAAAATACTCAGTCCGACATTTGCATTAATAAATGGTCTTCCCTGAGTGACTTTTTTCCCCCCCAATGTCCAGAAACTAAATGAAATGGAATCACATGAAAGTCTGCTTATTTATTTTAAGTCAGATTTTCTGTAATTTATTGCCAGCAATTTATTACTGCAGTATAAAAAGCCTTCAGTGTGTCCTCAGAAGATTTTTTTTTTCTTTTGGACAGGAACATACTTAAAAAAATCCTGCAAAACAATGTGAAATCCATTTTGAGCCATTAAAATACAAGGTGGTTGCTGCATCTGAGTTATTATGTGTAACAAGGATAAAGAAACAGTTACTTGAACTAAACAAGACAAAATACATCTTTCTGTTCAGGTCATGTACACAGTTGATGGCTATATTTTTAATCTTACGGGTTGAATTTGATAAAAAGATGGTGGTTGACAGTGGGCTGTTTCACACAACGTACTCAGAGGGTTGCAGGTCACAGAAAAAACCAACAGTCCAAAGCCATGTTAACCGGGTTGCTGGCAGCATTTCCAGTGAGACAAGGTCAGTCATTTATTCACAGAAATTATTACAAGTGATCATGGTCATACAGTTTTTCCAAGTGAAGGATGTGCATCGTGGTTAGATCGATTCTCGAGGCAAAATTAGTTTGAGAAGACTTCAGCCATAGGTCAGTATTATGAGGGCACTAGTCCCAGCAACAGCTACAAGGACTTTGCTTGACGGTCCAAAGGGCCATCAAACATCAGCTACTCTGCCGTGTAAAACTGGTTTGCCGGCCCTCTCAGTAGATGAAATATCTTAGTTCTTGAACAGTGTGTCGCCTAGCACAACAATGTGTGGCAGCAGAGCTCTGCGTCTTGCAGCCAGCTGACCACAATGCCACACTCGTCGTTTCTGTCATTATTTCACTTTTAGAAGAACATGTGTACAAACCCTGCCACTGGAGGAAGCCACACTGAAGGAGCTTCAATCAATGTTTGGAAATAACACATTAAAAACTTGTTAAAATTTGGCTCAATATGTACTACTAAAAAGCATTTCAGGGTGTCTCAAAAAAACTGTTAAAACCTTTATATATTTTTTTCTCTGTTCAGGGTTGCTTTTTCTAAACACATTTTGTTTCCAAATACTATTTGCAGTTGTGCGCCTGCTTTCTTTTGTAGAATGCAGCTCAGAGACTGTCCTGTCAAAATAGATCCTGAGGATTTCTCCTCATCTTAAGAAGCCTGTTCTTTAAAATAGTGAAGATGGGTCTCTGACATATATGATCTGGATAAGGATTTTGGTGCCGGTTATGAAAATGGCTCTGTGAACACTCGTTAAGCTGTAAAGCTGTCAATTTTAATTGTTCAAGGAAATCTGAAGTGACATGTTATTGTGCTTTTTTTTCTCTAGACGTATTGCCAGCCACGTGATTTAGGTATGACTGCGCAGGAGGTCATAATGCAAGAAATTATAACATTAGACCCAATGATTAGATGTTTGTGTTACGCTGACTCAGTTGTGACTGTTTTCATCATTTGGAGGACTCAGAAGACCATAAGATTGGCTATTCTAACCTTAAGGTTGCTTTGATCTTATTAACATTTGTTCATCAACAGAAATTGAAAAAGAAACAAAAATGTATGGGAAAAGTACATTTCAACTGTTAATGTATTCCATGTTCAGCACCGGTAGCAAGTGGAAATAGCGGTTATGGACATGGCCTTGTAACCCACTGTTTGCTGCTTTGAGCTCTATTCTGTGCTATTGCTGTAGCACCCAAGAGCAAGGTGTTTCTCGGGAATTGCTGAAGTAAAAAATAACCAGCTGTTTGAATTGGTCAAACACTGTAAGTTGTGCTATGTAAAAGAATCAGCTATGCAAGAATCAAAGGGTTGATGCTGTAAATGAAATCACGCTTGCCTGTGCAGTTGTGCCTCTGGGTTTTCAGAGATAGCTCTAATAGCAGGAGCACCTCTCTGCTGTAACAAGACTCCTTCTGCAAGAGTGTTCAGCATTCTGTCTGTCTCCAAGTGCGACAGATCCGGACATGAAGAGGAGGCCAGCAGAGAGTCACCGTATGACTCGGTAGCACAAAGTAAATAAAGTATACCAGGTATAAAGCCATCTGAAGGAATAATGTGGTTGTCTTTGGTTCAATATTTTGGCCTGGAACATGTGGAGCAAAATCAGTGCAGCTGCTGATGGTAAAGCAGTCTAATAAATGGAGTGCAACTTAAAACACACGTTTCACCCAACCAGCAGATGGGAAAAAGGGAGAGGAGCCATTTGTTATTTGAAGCTGGTGTTCTTAGTATTGACTTGTACAAGAAAGGAAGAGCAGAATTAATGTATCTATGAGATGCAAACATTGAATTTTTCTAACCAGCTATTTTTATTTATTTATTCCCCACACCCCCAAAGCAGTGACACTGCCTCCACAGTAGCACTCTCCCACAGAGTCACACCAGCGACAGTACATATGGGAATGATGGTAATTTACATCCTTCTTGCTCCATGATCCTGTTGTGTTGTCACCACAGAAGACGGTGCAGTCTAGTCTCTCTCAGCTTGGCACTGCAGCACAGCGACAGTGAAAACGGGACACTTGGCACCCGGCGTGGCAGATGACGGGGAACTTGACCCTGAAGGGACATCACACCCACTGCAGACACCATGCCGAATAACAACAATGCCACCACCCATTGGTTTCATCATTTCCATGCATGTCTCTTAAATTTAGTACCAATCTTTGTGATAGTGAGTTTTCACATGGGTGTCTAAATCGATACAGGCTCTGTTTTAAATAAAATCATTAAAATTATGCTTTTTCTAAGATATTGAAATCTAGTTTTCTCAAACATGGTTGAGCCCAGAGATGTGAGTGATATTGCAGAGTCCCTGTAGAATACATTTTAATAAATGCAACATGAAAAAAATCAGCATGAATCCGCATTTTGTCTGCCTTTACAGCTGCCTTTCCAAGCAATATGAATGATGCTATATTAAAGTCAGATATTTTCGAAAATATCACAATAAGCCTTTGAATATACTGCTTTTTATGTCACTTGAAAGTTGCTGTAGCTACATTAACAAATTCACTGCTTCATCTCTGCCTGAAGAACGAGTGTCTTACCAGCATAGCCGCAGCCACATGCTTGATTGTAGTAGCTTGAAGGAAACGACAGGTATTTAATCTGAACATCAATCTTTGTAATTTGTATATTAATCATAGTATCACACTGAATGTACCAGGACCTGAGTTCCATGCTGATAAATGGCAGTGTTTTATGCAAAGCTTATTCATTATACAACATAATTTTATTAAATTAATTTCTCTGAAACTGGTAAGTAGAGAGTACATCCATTAAATATTAATGTGGACAATAGCTTGCTTTTTTACCTAGAAACAATTGTACTGTAGCATAGATTACAATTGCAAAGTAAAAGTCAGTGTTAAGCTGCAGTGCTTAATCCATAGCAAATCCTCAATTTATATAATAAATTAACTACTACATCTACAGCACTATTTTTTTCAGAAATGTAGTCATTTACAGGTTTCCATTATAGATTTTTCTGGATGGGCTCTCTCAGATTTGTTTTCTGTTTATGGTTGGGATTTACTCGCCAAAATGCCAGGTTTTATAAATGAACAATATATTAAAACAAATTTAATTTTCCACTGAACATATAACACGAACAAACAATGGCTTTGTGTTGTTTTCCCAGATCTATGATCAGACACATATGGATATGACTGCAAAGTATGACAACTGTTATTACGATAAATCTCCATATTTTGTTAAGAGGTCCTAACCAGTTCCAGAGGGAAGCTTGTAGAAAAAAAACTGTAAAATTCCACATAAAACAGAGCTGTGTGTTTTTTCATTGTTTCAAGGATGTGACTCTGAGGAAAGTGTGATATGGCCCTTGATATATTCGTAACACGAGATGTTTTCCTGAACTTAACAAAAGACATAAATGAAAGCATTAAAGTTTTCCCTGTCTTTCAGTCAGATTTAGGAAAGCAAAAGTATATGACCTGGATGGCTCTCTGTTTCCCATAGTTCTCTTGCAGTTTTGGCCCTCCCCAGACTCTCTTAGACTGGTGTAGCAGGGTTGCTCCAAATTCCTCCAATGAAGCCTATGTTTACTTGTTCTGTGTATTGCCTTTTAATTATTGAACACGATCATGGGCACGTGGTTTTGGACACGGTGCTGCTGGGCAAACACTGTTCATCTGCAATCTATTTGCAGCAACCTTGTGGGCGGCCCGGCCTCCTGTTAGTGGGCTATTGACTGACCCGTGGCATCACCAGGGGGAGCTGTGGAGGGAGTTCGCAGGACAGGTCTGGGCCGCAGACCGAGGGAAACGTACGCTTGATGAAAACTGTAATTGGAGACCTCAGCCTTCACATTGTGCATGTGTGGAGCTCAGCGTTTGGAAGTTCATTGACTCCCTGCATTTCAGCTCCGGCGCTCTAAAACGAACACATGGCACTGTACCGCCCCCTTCTGAAAAGGGGACATATAACATAATGGAACCGCTGTCAAGCGATTGCAGTTACAAAGCTTGTTAAATAACGTGATGCTGCTCAATATAAACGATGAAATATTAAAAAAAAGGAAATAATGTTTTGTATAGTAACTTTATAATTAAATACTGCATGTGGAACATGACTAAGAAGTGGAATTTTGCAGATAGGAATCAATATCGATGGAAATCATCAATACATGATGTTCTGTGCAAGCAAAGCCTGCATGGTATCATTCAGATACCTGTTCATCTTAAAAAAAAATCTCAAGGCTTCAAACTGTAATCTACGATTCTATTTAACCGATTAAAACGATGAAATAAAAACTTGATTGTGCGTGAAATATTTAATTATTGCCACGAGAATGATTTAACAAAAACTAATATTTAATTAATGGTGTGAAATTTCCTATTCAGCATAAAACATCAATATACCTGAATGCCTTTATTTCAAGAGGGTGCATCATAGTCATTTCTGAAAAACTGCTTCCTTCATTACAGCTGTACACCTCCTTAAATGTGCAAAGCAACCAAATTATTATTAATGTTATTAATGTTATTAATGGAGCTGTTGCTTTTCATTTTAGAACAATAAGAGAGCATTGGACATTGCTGTGTTTCCATGAAAACTCATTTTTCAGCTTTAATGTGGAATAAATAGTCAATCTTAAAAAATGTTAGGGATGGCAAAAAGTTGGGTTTTCTTTTTTTTTGCTGACAATCCGGGAGAATACCATCATATCCTTGCTGAATCCAGCCAGGCCAAACACATTCATATCAAATATCATATTAAACATGATCATACCGTGTACAGTTGAGACAAATCAGGCTTGACCATGATCACTAGTTAACCTCAAAACTTGACTGGAATCCCTGCATACATGTCATGACTACTGTACAAACAAAATCATTTTACAAAACTAATTACTGAGGAGAATAAAAATCCTGAGTTTAGAAGATAAGTTACTCCTGATTTTGAACATCAGCGAATACAGAACAATGTGGGACATATTTCAAGACTGATACATGCGCCTAACTCCCTGTGTGTTAAGAGGAAAGCAGGATATTTTATTGCATTTCAGCTGTGTGTGTGTATTAGAGTAATTCTGAGTTGCATTTTTGTGTCATTCTTAGTGGATAAACTGTGAGTGGAAAAAATGTGTTCAACATTGTACAACATGACAGCAGTTAAAGCTCACTCTGACATTTTGCCTTTACGTCTCATTTCACGGCATCAGTGCTGTTGCTGTTTAAATTCGCAGTCTCCTGATCTATGTATTTAGATTAGGAATGCAGGTTTCAGGGGTAATCTGTGATATAAATTGAAAATGGCTGGTGAATTTATAGTTGCTGCTCTCTTGCTCCATGCTTTCTTTTCAGTGTGGTTCATACAGATACATGTGAACTTTTCCAAAAACACAAAATATACCAAAATCCAGTACACAGTCATTTTTTTCAAAGGCTTGTCAATTAGAAAATATATCATCCTAGACCACATCTGAAACAAGATGAATTTTCCATAAAACACAAATAAAGTCAAACTGTGTCAAACACAAATTGCAAAGTGAAGGGACAAATCCTTATAAATTAGCCACACACATTAGTAACAGACAACAAAACATTCATCACAACCTCTCAAAACTTAGGTTGTATAATAAGACAACCCTTACAGTGCAATAGATAAAGTGAAAGTGCTGTATATTATGATTACATACATTAACCAAACACAGGGAACAGGGAAATGACACCATTACCATCACCCTCTGCCCGCTGAGCATAAGGCTGTTTACGGTTTCAACGTTTACAGTCTGCACCTTGCATAGCTGGTCTGTGCTTTCACAGTCGCAAGCAAAGACCAAGCAAACAAACAGTAAATCATACTGACAGGGTCAACCTGGAAAATTCCTAATTACCAAGGCAGAATCAGAGGGAAAGCAAAAAAAAGCAATATTAAAACTGCAGGTTCACAAAACTGACATCTTCAAGATGTGACAACATGCCTGTAAAATGTACGCTTGGTGTAATTTTCTCCCTTTTCAGAAATCAGTCTGTACTATGATCAATACTATTAGCATCTCATGATATTATATGTAACAATTATTACAGACATTCAGCTTTAACCTATAATAGCTACCATTTCCATCTCCTTTGATGTCAGTAAAAAACTGGCATTTTGGTATTTTCACATTCAAGGTATTTAGTGAAGGTGAGCTGCTTAGAGGTAGTTACAAGTTTTCCTTCTATAATAAAGGTTGCTTTTACAAGGTTTCTGACTTATAAGCACGTGATGATTTCTACCCTGAAATTTTCTTAAACTATCAACTCACTCTGGCATGAAATGCTTTATGAGAACAGAAATTTCAATTCAAAACGCAACCTTGATGCCATCAGCCGGCACACAAGGCGAGGAACCCCCCGCTCATGCGAGGCATGATTTTTTTCTGAGAGCTCTCCTGAGCTTGACTTATGACTTCTCAGAATCTCAAATGTCTCAACACAGTGTGGCAGCTTACAAACAACACAGAAATGTCACTTTTTGTCATCTATAATAAGAATGAGCCATAAACAACATTTAAAAGAAAGTGTTCAAGTTGAAAAGGCAAAGGAAAGCCTTACCTATCAGTTTCAAACTTGAAATAATAAAACACACAGAATTATATTGAAAGGCAGAATCATCATGTTTCATTTTGTGTGATTTTGAGAAACTATTCATTTGTTGCTCATGATATTCTGTGTATAATGTAGCAGAGAGGAGTTATGAGCGCTATGAGACACTACTACTACTACTACTACTACTACTACTACTACTACTACTATTAATAATAATAATAGTAATAATAATAATAATAATAATAATAATAATAATAATAATTCTGTCCTTCCTTTATTGCTAACTACTTAATTCTGAGTAGGGTTGCAGCAGTCCAGAGCCTATCCTCAAACTATTGCTAAGCTATGAAATTACCGGATAGGATAGCAACCCATGGCAAAATAAATAAACAAATAATAAATAAATAAATAAATAAATAAACAAATAATGTAATTGTTATTATTAATAACAATAACAACAACAACAACAACAATAATAATAATAATAATAAGAAGAAGAAGAAGAAGAAGAGAATATTTAAAAACAACTTCTCAAAGCACTTTATAAAAGAAAAAAAATATAGGGGTTACAAAGTGTCCCCTGGAAGTGGAGGACATGAGGTGCACCCTGGATGGGATCCCCGTCTACTGCATAGTCACATACTTACTCACAGTCACATACAAACACCATGAGTCCGCATTTCATCTGAAACACATCCCTGGACTGTGGTATGATATCAGAACATGGAGAGGAACCCCACTCAAACACAGGGAGAAACATGAAAACTGCACAGACTGAATTGAATTCAAACTCATATTCAAAATCACAGTTAATAAACTGTAAGGCAAATATGCTACCTAAAAACAAAATAATAGAGGAAAAAAAAATTAAAAGAGAAAATAAAAGAAAGACAAATCACGAGAGGGAAAGTGGAAAATGGGACAGAAAAACAAAGACCATAAAGGTGTATAAGTGACTTTGAGCTTGTGGGTCTTAAACCTGGATTTATAGATGTCCAGAAGAGTTGTGATATTCTGGACTTAGTTTGAATGACATTCTCTCTGTCAGTTTATGAGAATTGACTTTATGGGGAGATCTTTTAGAGGAAATTACACTCATTATACAACAGAAGCCTGTACTTACATAACTTGATCAAAAGTTAACACAAACAAAAACAGCTATTACATGTAAATTTCCTGAACATGTAATGTTCAGTTTTCTAATAAAAAGTGAAAATGACTTTGTTTACTTGCTCTTAAAAAGATGAACAGCACATATATTGCTTTATTACTGCCAGCTTCAAATGTATGGTAGAACCCTGTATTTTCCTGCCATTGTTGAGCCTTGTCACAATATGTTGCAGCACTACAGTGACAAACTGTCACACACCACTAGAGTTTTGGCGCTTTGCAATATTATTACTTTTTTACATCTTTGGCATTGTGAAAATGTAATAATTCTGTTAGGGTTCACAAAAGATTTTTTCTGCTTTTACCCTTTATTTTCTTCCTGTTTATTTAAGACTCATTTTTTAGTTTCGTCTCCCCTTCAAGAAGCCCCAGCCACATCAAGTTGGGAGGTGTAAATGCAGACATATACCTCTTCTGAGGTATGTGCTTCGAACCTCTGGCTTTGTTTCCCTCAACAGAGCAATGCAACATGCTTTGAGGACAGTGCTAGTCAAACAATTCCACACGCAGCACAGCCGAATATAAGTACTGGTCTGTGTGCTGGGGAGAGAGGACCACAGCCATTGCATCACCCCAGCGGGGGCAGCAGGTAGCATAGCTGTTAGGGCCATTGCCTTGCACTCAAAAGAGCCAGCTTTGACCCCACATTCTGCTTCCCTTGAGCAAGGAATTTATTCTCAAATGACAGAGGAAAAATTATCCAGCTGGATAAATGGGTAATTCATTGAACGTAAGACTGAAAGACTGAAGAAAAGCATCAGCTAAATGAATAAAATAAAACTAATCTACCAAAATGAAAAGGGGCATAGCTGGTGTTCCACAGGCCAACTAGCCCCTGGCTGATACCAAGGAACAGCAGGGGTCACGGACCACCAGAGCGCACATGCAAACAAAATAAACTTTTATTTTCTTAATTTAAAAATTTTAAGTCAAAGATATAAATTTTAATAACTTTCATATTTTAAAGTATTCCATAATAGTAAACTTGCTTGCCTGTTGTCAAAGAGCAGATGCATTACATATATACAGTATTTTTCAGATCAAATAAAGACAAGCTTGCAGTTAGTTAACTGCATAATTTGTTGCTTAGCTAATGCTTTTATATAAATGAGCCTGCAGTATTTCACTCAACTGTGCATTACTATACTTAGGTCAAGGTGGGCTTTATCTGGATTTCCTGCAGGTGCTCTGGTTTCCTCCCACAGCCAAAATACATGTTTTTCAAGTGATTTGCTGACTTGCCCGTAGCTTGTGTGTGTGTATGTGTGTGTGTGTGTGTGTGTGTGTGTGTATTGCCAGTTCACATACATGTGATATTACTCGGTTGTACTGACAGATGACGGATTGCAGGGAATTTAGTGGAGTCTATTTTAAGTTACCTTTTGATAAAGGCACCAAATACTACATTATACTCACCATACTTTGTTTGTAGTGAAAAAAGCATCTGTTAAATGAATAAATTTAAATTTCTTTCACCACTCAGTTGTTGGGAAGTGCACACAGTCCAAGTTCTATGCATGCAAATGTGAAGAAATGCCTCCTAAGTCAAAGGCGGGGCATCAAATGAAAAATAACTCGAATATATATCTGAAGGGATGACTGTACTGTACTGCTGTTTATTTTTCTAAGTTAGTGAGCATTCTGGGAATATTGTGTTCCTAGGGAAGAGTAGCCACAGTGTCCAACTATCGCATCAATTTTTTAAAAAAATAAAAAGCAGGCCCTGCGTGTTTATAAAAGAAAAACGCAATTTTTTCACCACAATTTTGAACATATTTATCAGGCTTCAAACTATCTGGACACCAAATTATATTTACAGTTTACTTGTTAGCATTGCTTTACTGTGTTTCCTTCATTTTCACAGTGTTGAAATTATAATGAGAGCTGCATCTCCCTTCCCAATTAGGCTAACTGCATAATCGGTGACTGACAGAGCTTCGTGGAGCTTTGCATGACACGATTAGCTGAGGAATAACTTAATAACTCAGGTGAGAGATAAAGAAGAACTCAACCAGAGGTTACTGATCACAGACAGACTGGGTGCATGGGTTAAATAAACAGAACATTTATGCAGCTACATTAAACAGTGGGGGACGCTGCATTAGAGGGAAGTTCCTCCCATTAAATCTATACTGCTGAACACAGATAAAAAATGATTAAGTGTTTACCGTGGCGAGTGTTCCACATAAGCACACGCTGAGGTGGATGAATACGAAATCCTCTTCCAAAGCCATAAGTGAGACATTAGCATTGGTACCTGGTCATGAACTGAAAAGCATAACAGCAAAGCCTGATTTTTTTTAGACTACATTGTCAGGTAAGTAACCAGTGCACTTGACTTATGTCAGAACTTCCTAGTACAAAAAATTCACTTCTTGTGTGATGCACATCTACGGGTTGCATCACTCTGGGTTGCAAAGGAGCACAGGAGCCAGAGCTGTCTGTGTAGAATAAACAAGTTGAGCATGTCTACATAGATGATGCTCTCACTGATGCTGTTTAAGGCTGATCGGAGAGTCACAGGCTCTAATGTTCTTGATGCTCAGATGAGCTCCTGATTTGGCTATTCATGGCTCCGATCTGAGAAGATGAGAAACATGCCGCAATTATTTTTGGATTTTCCTGTCTAGCTCATTTTTCCTGTTGTCAATGGCTTAATACAGTTTGCTTCAAACACACTGGGGCTCTTGGCAAAATGATTGTATCCTACTGAAGACTGCACCATCAGTCAAAGTGCTACAATACTATACTACTGCAGCAATATATGTGTAACTTCTCCAGCTGATATAATAACCCTACAGAGTGGTAGCAGACAAGGCTCCGCAATGAAAAAAACATTCATATTCACTTTCTCAGTTTTCAACTGACTATTCTTTTGAAACATTATCCTCATCAGTGTCTCTTATGGGAGGATATGCTCCAAATTACTACTACATACGTAGTAGGAACCTGATACAGATGAATCAGATCCACCTGAATGATCCACAGTACATCTGGAGGAATCAAACTATCAGTCTGAGCTCATAGCAGTTGCTTGTTTATTTTAGGTTTATGTGCATTTCTGCCATATGTGTTTTCAGCCCTGTTCTATCTGCTCTCTTTCATTCTTAATTGGAATGCAATTACTTTCTAATGCTATTGACACTATATCGAGCTACGTATGTGGGTACTTGGGGTTTTTAAGCTAATGGAAAACATTCAGATCAACTAGAAGCAGCTCATTCAGAGGCCTTTTTCATCTTTCCTGGCTGATGTACATTAAAGTTTGAGTGTTGCTTTCAGAAATGGGGAGACAGTTGCCTTTCTCTGGGTCTCTGATTCTTGAGGGTCTCTTGGCCTCTACAGTACACAGTAGGGGGTGACAGTGTAATATTATTCAATATTGCCCTGTTTCTCATATTTACCTTATTTTTAATGTCAAAACTGAAATGATGTAAATAACGGCAAACCAATGAAATGCTGCTTCTGTGTATGAGTACATTTATTACCTGGCGGAAAGCCAGCCGAAGGTTCACAGGTAAAAATACCTCTTAGCCGTTCCTATTTCTTTTCGGAACTGGGTCCTAGATAATTATTTTGGTTCTTTTCTCATTTTTCACATGCTAAAACAAATGAACAGGCTTTCTCAATACATATGTTTCTTGAAAATTATTATTTGTTTCCTTTATCATCTGTTTTATTTAAAGTAAGCCAAAAACTTTTGCTAAAAAATTAAAAAGTAAAGATTTCAAATGGCCTGATATGCCTCCGAACCAAGCTGGCTGGGTGTGGTTTCTTACTATTATCAGCAGGAACTGGACATCATCAAGTGCCTAGTGGGTGAGAAGAAACTACATCTAAATCAAGGTGAGTCTCCATGTTTCTGATCAACGCAAAGTTAAATTAAATTCAAAATCAGTAACTGTATTAAATTTCAGGATTGCCTCATCATGTGTTTTGTGCACAATGCACATTAGTAGAGACAATAAGCTTAATATAGTGGGTTTCCACTGTAATCTGGTTCTTATTTTTAGTCATAGTAAGGACTACTATCTGTGCTAAGTTTCATGTGCCAAGCTTCTGATTTTACCTATTGATTCCACAAAGAATGTAAAGATGACTTAATTCATCTATAATATGTGTATTATATGCATCTGTTTGAAATGTTTTCATCAACAAAGAACCAAGCTGAACAAAAGATAAATAAAATTTTTTAAATTGTTTTAGTGATGTAGATTTGTTCAACATATCATCTTCTCTTACACATCCATTGCTGTGGGGAATTCAGGCAGGTTGATAGAGTTTTTTTAAAGAATACATTCTGTTCAGCTTATTGCATGGTTACATATGCAATATGGCACTTGACTAAATTGCTTTTGTTTCAGAGACCAAGCCTATAATTTAAAAAAAGTTCTTTTTTCCAACATCCAATTCAGTACCAAAAATAAAAGGCCAAATTATGTGGACAAAGATGAAGAACAGTCTTCACCTAGACTTCTGTTTCAGACCTGTAATAACTTGGACACATTGATATCTAAAGATTGGAAGTGGGCCTGACAGGATTTGTCCAGACCCTAGTGGCACTTTGTGTCATAACTACTGATGTCCATGATGACATAGGAAGTCCAGTCTCTAGACATGACACCTCTTGTGGGACGTTGTTGTGTCTCGAAGGTTGAAATCAGATCCAGTTTTTCTCTCTCTCTCAACGTCAGTGAGCACTAAGAGAGAGGTAAAGGGACAGAGAGCAGGAGGAGGAGATGCAGCTGTGCAGGGAATGTTAGGAACTGGGGTTTCTACTGGATTTCCACACAGGCCTGGCCTGACTGAGCCTAAATGAAGGGCCAAGAAGTACAATGGTGCAAGGTCACTGGTTCTAATGGAACCCTTTTGTCAGGAGAAATTGCCATTTCCATCTAGGCATCCTGACTGGGACATAAAGGCCTGCAAATAATTTTCTGTTAGTTAGTGGAAATGAGTACAATTAGTGAAAATGGTCTGAAAGGAGTGATGTGGCAGCACTGTGATTATGACATGAAGTTTTGATTTAAAGGAAAAGACAAAAACAGGTTAAAGAAAGTGTTTTCTTTAAGCACATATTGACTACATCATGTCATCTTAGTGGTGAAATATCAGAAAGCAGGGCAGAGACAGGATGAGATACTTGTCACTGTCCTATGTTAATGCCCGCAGGGTGTGAGTGAGGATGGTCTGTAGCAAAACTGGATTGCTAGGTGGACCAAAAAACTAAAACATACACCCACACAAATGCAGAAATACTCACTAATTGGATACAGAGCACCTTTTCAACAAGTGTGAAAAGACAATGTTTTCTGTGTGTGTTTCTGGGGATGCAAATGGATCTAATTGCACAGTGACATTTTCCATTTCACATCCTACATAAGAGCAAAATAATGATTCCATTCACATCTTGTCCCTTGTTTTTGAGCATTTTCTGTAATGGAGAGGTAATAATCTGGAGCAGTGTGTATACCGAGTCCCCCAGAGAACGGCTGTTGGTTTTTGAGCTTTTTAAACATATTTCTTTCTCAGACAGGTGAATTCTCTACAGGATTAATTGCTGTTTTCATTTGAAAGCCTTGTGGTAATATTATAAATGATGTTGACTTACATCTCCCTTTTTATGCAGTCTTATATACTTACTTTCAGTTGACACCATATTTTGTGACGGTACATTCGTAGACATTTTCTGGTAAATCCAGTGTACCAATATAATAAAATCACCATATATTTCATTGTTGTTTTCTTTTGGAGGATTTGCACCACCAAACTATTCTCATAACTTGCTCTTCCCATAACTGCCAACCCATCACCTGACAACTCATCTCCATGTCCTGGACTTTTTGGAATTTGACATCTCTGAGGTTCCGGTGTATTTTGGGACATTGCTAATGAGAGTGTGTTGTCCTGGTCTTCCACACCTTATGCTGGGTTACTAATACATTGTATCTCTTAGAATTTTTCCCTTTAAAAAATCAGGCTGCCTGCTTGTTATGGAATGTGAATGTTGCATTTTATGTAAACCACATTTTGGGGGTCACTATTCAGATTATCGAGACGTGTATAGGAGCATTAAGAATTGCACACTCTACACACTCAGGCACACACCTCTCTGAAGAAGTCAATTCACAGTCACACACAGAGCCAAAAAAAAACAGAGGGCAGGTTGCGGCTCTGCTGTTGTTATGTTGTTATGTCAGAAGCTTCTGAAGATAAAGGCCCTTTAAACACAATGGTTATAAATTACCAAAAATAATCTGGCTGTGCTGCAGCAGAGAGGCCTGTCACCGCTCTACTTCTCCCCATCTGTCACACAGCCCCTCGGCTCATTAAGATTCACATCCCCGAAAGGTGACTTCTCAGGCGGGCACAGTGACAACCTCCCCCCTCTCTGGTTCAGCCGCTGGGAGGCAGACACAATGACAGGTAGCAACGCTCTCCCTAGGGGGTGGGCAGGAGGTGGTGGGGGGGGCTATAGGTGACGAACAGGATTATCAAGTCAAAGATGCCCCCTGTAGATAAGCATTCCCTTAGGAGTTGCCAAGATTGCCAAGAGTTTCCACTGTTGGTCTAGTGCTTCTCCCTCCTCGTGCTTTCCTTCACTATCCCCTTTCTTAGTTCATACAGCCTGGCTTGTCTGGTCATTTGATATCCCGCCTTTTGATGAGCCCAAAAAAACTCAACAAGCAACTTGTTCCCTGATCCGTAGTAGGAACACGGCCACTAACTTCCCAGCGGAAGGTTGGGAAGTGAGAACGGCAAGAACTTCTTATTTACAGTGACAAACTTCTTAAATCAAACATCAAGCCTCATCTGTCTACCGAGTACTAGGGCCAACCATAAAATCCGCCATCTGATGGCGGAGCAGAACAGGAAGGAGAAAACTCTTGAACACCCTACCTGCCTCTCTGAAGAACTTTATAGGGACTTTCCGGGTCGTTTAAAAAGTCGACCGTGGCCAGTTCAGAAGGAAGTAGAAGGCGGCCTGGTTGTCCCATCAGGTGAGCAGTTAATGAGGCGGTGCGGGCAGACAGCCCCAGCTAATGCTTTCACACCCGCCTGATTAGTGTGAACTTCCCCAAGGGTGGCCTACCCATGCGGCCGCTCCTCATTATCGCAGGGCCAGGGAAAGAGGATCCCATGGCTGTTTGGCGGAGAAGGCCCGACCACCAAGCGCAGGCCAGCGAAACCATTGGTTTCCCGATACAAATCGCATTTCTCTAATAATAACACAGAGGGGCCGGATCAGCAGGTAATTAAGCACATCGCAGCGCGGTTGGATGTCAGAGAGAACATGCAGACATTACAGTAATCGGCAAAGAGGCCACTTCATTACTTGTTCTTTGTCATTATTCTCTCCCCTGCCACCATCGGACTCCAGTCCTACAGGGTCTTATTACTCACTGCATGTCAATTTGTACTGTTCTGCTGTTCACAGTGATTTCAGATTCACTTGGATGGGAAGTGTCCTCCAGAAACGTGTCAACATATTTCGCATTGTCCTCCTCTGCTGTCTGTGTCAAGAATTTTTAAGCTTAGGAAGTGAAACTTCAGGCTGGCACTGCCTTATACTTTCCAGTTAAAATCTTATCGCCAGCTGCTACGAGTTCAAGTGTATTTTGGTGCTCTTCTGTCCAAAATTTTTTTTAAAAAGTCTGCTATTGGCAAGGCTTTCACACTCAAAGATCTATTTTTGGACCTGTTCCTATCAGTGCAAAGCCAGTATGCTTATTGATCCTGACTGAAGGTGCCTGAGTACCTGGCACTGTGGTCTAACAGCAGAAGGAGGGGGAGTATAAACCTGGCCTCACCTGAGTGCATATACAGGTGTTCCCCCATATCCCACAGAGCTGCTGTCAGGTGACGGGATTCTGTGTTGCCCTCCATGTGAATGTCTCACGCTGGATATAGCCGACACCCATCTTTACCTCTGCTGGCTATGAACCAGTCTGACCCTAAATAGACAAGTTACATAAGATTTACATACAATATGGGGTGTTTGTGAATGTAGGGTGTCGCATGAAATGTGATACTAAACAGTATTCTAACATGCATAACACTGGATATTTAAGCTGTTTTCTGGAAATCAACAGATAAAAGCTAAACAGTTTCAATTATTGTTTCATTTGAAAAAAATGCATGTTCATCATATAGGCCACGTACAGGAAATTGTTTTTTTTTTATCATTTCTTTTCCTTGGGCCTTTTTTCATTGTCAGAAGCCACAGAAATTTCTGCTCTGTTAGACTTAGTAATTGGATAAAAATAACTACATTCAGGTAGCTGTGTCCCTTCGTGCTATAAAATATTTTATTCTGAGAATAGGATTGTGCTTAAAAAAGTTTCAGCAAACTACAAAGCGATGCAACTTTTATAACAGCAAAAAAAGTGTTTTAGTGGCAGCTGTTTCTAAAATTAACATATTTGCTTCCTTGACAGTTCTTGAAAATCAGGTCACGAATGCACAGGATTTATGAAAGACAGAGAGGACCCCTGTTGTGCTCAGCTACGGGTGCTCATGTGGAAGGACACTAAGGTCTTCGCAAAACTGTTCTGTCTCTGACTACTTCTGCCTTGCTAAGCACACTTTGAATCGTTTATAGAGCAGTGGTGACCAGCTCTGATCCTGGGGTCCAGTAGGTTTTAGAGAAAACATTTTAATGAGGGACAGATTTACACCTGAAACACCAGGTGAGTTTTAGCATCAAAAAGAGTTGAAGTAAAGGAAACACTACTGCATGCTGCAGCCCACAAGGCAAGGTTGGGCTTCACTAGTGCTAACAGCATCATTCCTCAGCAAAGGGTCTCTGAGAGGCGTTCTGGCTGTTTCTCCTTCACATTGGTGGACTAACAGCATTCAAGCATGTTATTCTTAAAGTGTTTCGAAAGGTATTATCTTGTTGTTTTTCTAAATCTTTTCCATTCTTTTTATTAAGTCTAATGATATCCAAACAATACAACCTCTTACTAAGGCACCATCAAGTTACTGTATCTCTCCGCACTCCTTATATGCTATATAATAGTTAAATGAAAAAAATTCTAGAAAGCATCACCTCTGTAGTTCACAGCCAACCTCAAGCCCTCAGCATCAGATGGCAAAAGCAATTAAAATATGCAACTGAGTGGCTGCACAAGAAGCTGTTAATTACAGTAGTCGCCTATTGCAAAAAGGGAGTGGAGAGAGGAGCCTTGGTGAGCTCCCACCACAAGCCCGTGTATCCGTTCTTAAGGTTTTTCATCATCTGCCACACACAAATTGGAACTTTTGCTTTAAATCAGTCATGCTTACAGAGTCATTTGGTTATAAATGTGTTTAGATCTGCCTCTAAGCACAAAAACTTGTGCAATGGGTACTGCTTGTGCCTCACAGCACTACCACAAGGGGATTTGATAACAACTCAGTCTGTGTTTAGTTTGCATGTTCATGTGTTCCAGTAGTTTTTTTATACAGTCCAAATGTATGTGTTCCAGGCCAAAAGCCCACTGTGTGTGCATGTCTTATGTTGATCTGTAATCATAGGGAGTTTAGTGCAGTGCAGTATATCTAGCACTCTAAGTCAGATTGGCTAAAGATGTTGGGTAAGTACCACATAGTAGTCAACATACAACACTGGAAACAAAAAAATGTAAGTACAGTAATACCTCAGTGTCTGAATCTAACTTGTTGCATATTTTCCTTTATTTTATGTGGGGAAAAAATAAATAATGCGCTCCTAGCTCATCGGAAAACACTTATATAACTATCAACCCATGACTTCAGCCTGATAAACACTGTAAACACCAGTTACCCAATTAGAAAACACTCAATGTTGTCATTAATTTGCATGTTTATACCGCGTGGTGGAGTGTGTGCAGTACAGCACATTTCACATGTTAACCCTCCAGTGTCACTGCGTTACACATGGGAAAAGAAAGGGTGCAGCGCAGGGTTTGCGGAGAGAGTTCTGTATTATGAGAGGTTGAACAAAAGGAATAAAGTGGTGTGTCAAAATAACCTGCTGCTTCTTCTTCATTGTTTCACATATCAACCTACATGTAAATTTAAAGGATTATTTAAAAAAATGAAATGTGGAGGAAATGTGGTGATGCAGTTCAAATGTGTTCAGACAAAACAGGCAAAAACAGCTGATAACACCTGTACACATCTGTCCCCGGATAAATTCAAAATAGAACACAATAAAGTTTATTACAATACGTGCAGTATTATTTTACTCCAGTACACTGTACAGTACTGAATGGTATTTATTTGTAGAATTTAAAAATTTATTTAGATTTTTGTTCACGTTTTGATTTTTTTTTCTCTAAATAAACTTTGGATAAAAATTTGTTATAGCAAAAGTTTCCATTCCAATAAAAATACCAAGGTAAATAATTGTTAAAAGTGAAGATTTGTATCGAGAGAGAGTTCAGATACTGACAGATTGCGATAAAAGAATTAGCTAAAAACCTACAGTCTATAAGACTTTTCTGGAGTGACTGACCTTAGGCACAGTTTGAAACATGATGACAACAAGGGGAAATGTACTGTAACTGGTTTGCACACAGCAGAAACACAGGATAGCTGCACATTCTCACACATTCTAGTAAGACTAACTGTACGCATGCGATGTCTTCTGGCTGATGTATGTTTAGCCCCTGTTCCTCATTTGAAAATCAAGAGCAAATGAGCGGTAGAGAACCAGGTAAGCAGGTCAGATCAGTTTACTGTTAATGAGCTCCTTTGTGCCTCTGCTCAGGAAGGCAGAGTGAGCCCAAACAGCCTGGGATCTTGTTAGGAAACACTTTCGTTAATGGTGTCTTCTTAATGGCCCTCCCCAAAAACTGCCACCCCCTTCTCCCACCTGTTCCTTCCTCCTTAGGAAACATACTGCACCCCTGCACGGCTCAACTTTGCTAGCATTCAGAGTAACTCTTGCCAACATGAAAGCTCCAGAACTAAGGACATGTCCAAGTCAGCTCATCAGGAGGTCATGAAAAGCGTCAGATGGCACCCGGGTGGCGGAAGTGCAGGAAACACAGGGTAGGGTGTGGGTATCACATGACTCCAAACAGCTGCTGGGTTTAATTATCTTGCACAGGGCTTTTCGTGAATCTGGAACACTTCATTTCAGGGCTCAATTAGTTTGCAATTGAGCTATAATCACATTGTTGAATTCAAAATAAAATCAAGATCTTGTGTATTGACACAACAGTTTGGTTACGTTGTTTAAGAAGCCACAGAAAGAGCAAGTTCATTCGTTTTACCCAGTTTTAGTATGTCCTTCGCTACAAAGTTAATAAGGCTTAGGCTGAGAACAGGTTGTGGGACAGGGTTAGGTTAAGATTATTTTGAGCAACCTGTTGTTGAGTTACACAGTTTGCTAACACTTCCAGGGTTATTTTTATTGAACAGATGGTTGTCAAGAAAAAGAAACTCAGGAATAGTATAGCGGTAGATAAGATTTGAACCTGGGTCCTAAAGTGGCAGTTCTAACCATTACACTACCCATTAAACATGTACAAAAACACCTGACTACTTCACATACATATGGTGTTAAAGTATGTTACCACGAGGCTGTAAGCTAAATCACAGCCATTCCTCTGCGGACAGAGTTGGATCTGTCCCATAGGACAGACTATCTCCACATGACTGCGACCTGCTGTAGACGCTTAAAGCACTGGTTGCCTGCGAAAGGATTTGCGTCAGGAACATGGATGCTAAGCACCCCAAAGGCTGTTCATTTTCATGCCATTTCTGGCTCATCAACCACAAGCCATTCTCCTGCTTTGCCCTCCACTCTCCCTTTTTATTGTGCTCTCACAGAAACAACTGAGTTCACGTCACGTGCTTTTACTGCCTCTTAAAGCAGTGCCACTGTTCATTTTATTACTGTTAATATTTGCCTTACTCTGGTAAGAATGCCATGGTAGACAGATGTTTAATATCAATTTTCTAAATGCCCCAGGTATTTTGCAGTTTCTGTGACTTGTCAAAGATAAAGTGTTCTCTTGATACAATATGCACCAACAAATCAGTGCTTCAAGACGTGCTGGCTATTCATCCCTGGATGTGGATACAGTATCAGTGCTTGGAGTGGGCTGGTACTCGGCGTACATGGTAGCAACACTTGTGCATTTTGCTCTTTGGAGTACCTAGATTTTGCTTACCTGCACTTCATATAAGCTACCGGTGCTCTTTTCTGCCTCTGGCTGATAAGATTCTTTGTCTGAGATGCTCTCCCAGCAAAACGCTGCTGTAGTATATAGTCGTTATTTATAGCAGCCCTTATGGTTACATTTCATCGCCCAGGGTGCACTAAGTTAAGCTGCAAGTTGGTTCATGCTCAGCTCTCTTAACATTCATTTAAAATTTTGTAACCCTTTTATTAAAGATTATATATTGTGGACATCAAAAATAGCTCCTTTTACCTTTCATTCCCTGCAAAAATTCAGAATTTGTCGCATAGTAGTTACAGATACCACTCTAAATTCTGTCATGGGTGAATTTGTGTGTGGTCACCCTGCAATGAACTGGCATCCCATCCAGGGGCAGTTTCATAGTCTAGCATCCAGGATAGACTCCAACCCACCACTACCCTACTCAGGATAAGCAGGTGATGAAAATGGATGAACTGATGGATGGATGCATAGTTTCTGATATCAAATGATATGCACACCAACATGCTATTAAGGAGTATCAACATGCATATCAGGAATATCACCACTTATCTTCTTCCAGCTTCAAGGATTGTGCACCTTTACCAAGAAATGCAACCTTTGTTTGTCATTTACATTTAAGTAAAAAAATGTAACAGTGGAGTGTAGGATTTGTGAACATGCAAGTAATGTGGGAATATGTGACTGTCCACAGAACACAGAGCACTTGTCCCCAAGGAAGCATCATACACACTCCCGAGCTCCTCCGGGAATTTCTCAGTGGCTCTGCACCCTTCTCTCAGCTGACAGCTACTCCAGTGAACACTAGTCAAGTCTCTGCCCCATTCAGCACTAACAAATCTCTTTCCAAGAGCACCTACTGTACTGGCTTTGCAATACAATAAATAAATGAGCCCCCTCGTAGGCTGTGGTGAATGCTCTCGAATAGGTAATGATAGAGCAGGTTTGTGAAGGCTCTTCTCCAGGCAGTTCAGGACATCAATATATGTGCTGTTTTTGTGTGTCTTAAAAGTGTACTCAGCATCTTTTATTCATTATATATATCTATAGTTGTAGAAAGAGATTTTTGCACCTTTCAGAGGAGACAGAGATATAAAGGTGCTGGTTCGGTTTAAGCGGCAGGATCCTGGTCCTGCTGGAGCCTGCTGAGGGATATTTCAACAGAATATCGATCCCCATCGTACCTGGAGAGAAACAGTGGTTCCAGCTCATTCGTATCATGCAAAACTCCAAGGCATGGTGCACGAGGAAACCAAGACCGTTTATATAAAAGCTCCCACATCTGAGGACCTGGGGTCTGTTTGAGAGGAGTTGGGGCAGGGGTTGCAAGATTGAGCATGTGGGACAATATGGCACCCAGCAGGTACCCAAGGGAGCGAGAATGAGTTACGCAGCAGTGGCCTAGCTTGTGCTGATGGAACCAGAGTAGTTGCCTCCTTGTAAACTCCAGGAGGCCTGGGGCACAACAAAGAAAATATAAGTAATGCAGAAAGGATTTGGAGACTAGACTACTTTGCATATTTGCATCTTAAGACTATGACTGGATCTATGCTTGATTTCTTCATTTAGAAGGTGCTTTACTGAGGTAAAAATTGACCTTGATGAAGACCCAGTTGATCTACAGAGACCTGAAACAGGGGTTTATATTGAATGAAAAACCACCCTGATATCTACTTAATTATATTTATGATCTACAGATTAGTTTTTGTTACCTATAAGTAGGCTGGTTCATTTGCTTCTGAAACTTTGTACTGTGACATGCTGGATGTTACACCTCACCATTCCTGAATGGATGCAACTAAAAATGAGGGGGATTATGATTTCTCTGTTAACACTGATCACTTCACATTCAGTTTGGCATCAGTCTAGCCAGTGTGAAATCAAGCACCTCACTTGAAACCAAAAAATACTGCTTTCAGACATAGAAAATAATTCTGCTAAAACACAGCTCAAAAAAATTCTTGCAAATTTCACAGAACTGGAACAGAAGTATTAATCTCTAAGATTTATACCACCCCCATCCACACCAAATCTGTCTTGAACACCCAGGTATAAGCACAGTTTCGTGTTTTCGATACATGTATATTATGAATACATATTTGTTTAGACATATTTTTGTCAAGCAATTGCGTGTCTACAAAAAAGGGACTCCTTTGGTTTTTAGGCAAGGTCAGTCACTGGAAAGAATAATTTAATCACATTACTAGAGACCAGAGTGGAGGAACACAATGAGTATTTTTTTCTTCTCAGCCCAGTCAGCAAAAAAAGAGTGTAGATGGAACAAAAAGAATGCAAAATCCTGCAAAATTGTTGTCAGCCATAAATCTTACATCCCTCACAAATTCTTAGTCTCAGACAGGGCTGTTTTGCCTTGTCTTTGGCTGCGTTCAACCACTAATGTGTGTTTGGTGTCTTACTGGTTTTCAGGTGGATTGCTGGGCAGGAACGTCCACCAGTAGGCCTGACCAGCAAAGCAGAAAAAGAGCATGTTGTGAAGGACACAGCTGTCACACACTGCTAACAGATGTACGGTACACACACGCATTTAAATAACCTTAAAAACATGCATAATTGCTTATGCCACCCCTCTGTCACACACACAACACCACTGGTCAAAGATGGTGAGAGGCAGAGCTCTGCAAGAACACAGCAGCACACACACACACACACACACACACACACACACACACACACACACACACCCACTTGGTCTGGGTTTGGGCAGCTAAGGATGGGAATTTTTCATTGTCAGGAACAGGCTGCCGTTGACACAGAGGGCAGCGTTTGCTGATTTCAGCAGGACGGGAGAAAGAAATCTAACCAGCAATTTTACCGTTTTTTTCCTCTCTTCATAATACACATTCAGTAAGGCTCCCTGAGCAATATTTCACCACCGCTGTAATTTACAGGACAAGCAATAACACGAGCCAAGATACGTGACAGAGACGAAAAATATGGTTAAATCATGCAAAACATCAAAGATGAAACAAGGCAGAACAAAGTTTTTTGCCCGTTTCTGCACTGTGATGATGGATTCAGGCAGCGTTTGTATCAGCACAATAACTCTCAATAGTAGTATTAAAGCTCAGTTACAAATTGCGCTCTAAAATGACTTGTGTCCTTTAACCTAAGTAGGAATTGTGGGACTTTCACTCATCTGCCCTGCTGTTTCATCTGTTGTGCTCAAAGTCAAAAATTAGAAATTAATCTACTTTTCCTTTGCTCAGGATCTGTTATCAACAACACATCATACCAACAGCACGGGAAATGGGAGAAATTGCCTTCAGGCAGGGTAATTGTCCTATTCTGTTTTTTTGTATAAAAGAGAGAGGTCTATATATAATTACTTACACATGCCCTTTCATTCAGCCTATTGTTAAAACCTAGCTTTTTTCCTTAACCTTTAGCAAATGATGCATGGTTGAGGCCAATTGCCTCAGCACAGTTCATCCATAACTGTAGAGAGAGGGTGATGACTGATGGTACAGGGGCTCCTGATCTCCAAGCCTGGGCCTCATGGGACCGTGATGAAAGAGGACACTCATTCATTTTGCATCGACTGCAGTGTTTTTTTTTATACATATCTGTTTTGTTTTGGTTGCTATGGCATTCCAAGCACCTGAAGTATCTGTCCGTGTCTTCACCAAAAAGGCACCACAAACACACCTGCTGAACGTACCTGCTGAGATGCAGTTTTGCATGAGATGAATGTCTACTTTTCCTCTACTGAAGTGAAATGTCTCTCTCTTAAGAAACTGGTCAAATCCTTTAGTAAATTCAGTACGTTTTGACAGCAGCATCCTATTAATTTCATCCAAGTTCCCGATAAATACTGAAACATGGCAAGAGAGAGCATAAGACTGCAAAACACTATCAGAGACTAAAAAATTACAAATGATCTGTTCTTGGGGTGGCTTGGTGACACAGTAGGTAGCACTGCCGCCTCACAGTGTCTAGGCTGTTGAGACATAGGTTTGAAGTTGGCTCAGTCTGTGGAGTTTGCATGTTATACCCCCATGTCTGTGTGGGTCTCCTCCCACAGTCCAAACATATTTGCTACTGGTGAATTGGTCACATTAACTTGGCTCTAGTGTGTGACTATATGAGTGAATTTGTGTGTGTGGTGACCCCGTGATGGACTGGTGTCCCATCCAGTGTTTAACCCAACTAACTCAGTCATTTGGAACTGCTGTGCCCCTGACAAGGATGAGTGGTTAAGGCAAGTGAGTTATTCTGTTCTCTTTGTTATTTCCTCAAAGGTGCAACATAAGGACAAGTCAACTTCTCTGTTTGCTCATAGTGACCGCCAATCCTGTCTTCAGTGCTGTTTTTGATATCCTCAGAGAGGATGTGAAGCAGAGCTCAGGTAAGGAGGTTGTCCAGTTTTATTTTCCAGCTGGGCCGGGCTTATTACCAGAACCAGCCACAGGCTCTGTCTTGCCCCTGACTGATGGAAAGTGACTCTGCATTTATACATTCTGAGCTTCAACACTGTTAGGGGAAACTGTTATCTTGCATGGGGGAAGTACAGCACAGGGCACTTGTGCTGCTGTACACCCACAGGTGCACCCATAGTCACGAACTCTGAGCAGTGCGTGAAAGCGTGCCATGCATAGATATATGTGACATCTGGTGAGGAATGGCGAGATCACTGCACAGTACAGGTCAGAGATGTTTCACAACCTCACAGCCTTGGTGGAGAATCACAGCTACTCCAGATGGAACAGAGCCATAGCTGGTTCACACCTCAGAGAAGCAAGGAAGATGGGAAGACTCTGGTGGAGACTGAACAGACAAGGTTGACAGGGTCAGGACCTCAAGACCAGTCCAGCACACATTAGAGGGATTGTGTGGCCCTCGAAGGGCTGGGCTATGATTGCTACCGAGGAAATCATATTCTTGTTTGCTCCACTCATCAGGCTGTCTCCATGACGCCCACTGACCAGGAGGAATCCACTGTCAAAATGAATGGATGGATCCAAAATGGAAAATGGTTGTTCGATAATGCAGCTCCGATGAGAGCTTGGGGGTGTGTTTCAAATGCATGAAATTGTCATTTTTTTTCCAGTTCCGATGCCATTTCCTCCGAGACTGTTTTTCCCTTATAGGAGGAAATTGATTGTTTTCTTTATAATGGAAATTAAAACTGCAAATAGAAGACATATTCGAGATTATCGCATAACATAGAAACAGCAAAATTATGCACAGCATTTATTCGTATTGTGTTCAAATCCCACCAGAAAGGCTGCAAATGAGCGGCATAGATAATAGTGCCAGAAGACTTTCAGTTTAATCTTATCAAAAATTCAAGTTACTTTGCAGAATTCTGGATAAAACTGCCACAGTAAATAAACTGCACCTCTTCTTGCCAACTTTGACACAGTGCTTGAGAACGATATGCCCGATGGTGTAAAAAGCTATATTAATTTAGCTGTGGAATAGAGCAACCCCAATCTCGTTGAATGATAGCAGCAAATATTCCATACCTCTTGCGGAGAGATTTGCTCCAGGTTATTCGAGGTATTCATCGGCTTATTTTTTACGCAGATCATTTTTTCTGACTGCCTTTTAAAACCTGTAATCCAGTGTTGGGAGCCGGCGAGCTTAAGTGTGTGGAAACTCGGAGACAGTCAGTTGCCTGGTACAGCGCTACTGGGCGAACAGCAGAAATAATGGAGGCTTATCGTTCGGAGGCAATTTCACAGCAACCCGCCCCTAATTGAACAGTCTGTTTGTTACATTATTTCCCCCTCCCTCAGCAACACCACCGCCACTCCGCACGCCTCTGGGACCAGGCTGAGAAATGACACCGTCCATGTCTCATTGAGCATCTCCCAGCTTGAACTAATCTCACAAAACCAAAGAGAGAATTTACTCTGTGACACCTTGAGTCATTTTCTCGACTGAACATTCACGTGGGTCCTTTCACAGGCAGGGCCGCCGTCGTACGCGGATGCGCGTCGTCCGTTTAACCCCGGTACAAAATAACCCGTCACCGCAATAAATTGCGTGCGCTCGAACAGCCGTGTTTGCAACCTATGACGATAGGATTCTACAAGACTCCAGGTATCGCGCATTCATCTTGGTCGAGCTCGTGCGCAAAAAGCGCGCCATACGCTTGGCGCCCTCTCACCGCCTCTTGTTCGTCAGTCCTAATAACTGTAGCACTAATTGGGAGATGACATGGTATTAACCAGCGACGTTGGAGAGGTTGAAGAAGTCAGGGAAACACTTAATTGGGCCACCGATTGGCCAAGACTAATTGGCTGAGTTCTGCATTGGCATTAAAGGAGAGGCCCGAACTGGTAGAGCACCACCTCTCTGCTGTGACACGCAGCACCAATTAAAACCAGATACTGTTTCTCTCTTTACCCCTAATTGCTGGCACGAGTTTAAACAACTTTCTTTGTATGCTAATTGCTCGCGTTTGAAAAAGAAGAGATGGCGTTTGGGGTTTAAGCAAAGCAGATAAATATGGATGCTTATTATAGGTTGCGGTCGTTCTGCATTTATTTTTGTTAATGTCCTTATTATTTTTCGAGCCGCATCTGTGCTGCGCGCAGACTGAAGGCCTAAATTTTGTGGTCGGACTACGGCAACCTGATGTAAAAACTTTGGGCTGTTATTTAAATAATTCAGTGCACAGCATTTTTGTTACGCGACCGGCAAACATAAATGAGACGATTAAAAAATGAAACAGGAGTAACAGTTAACTGTGAATGACTATCATCTAAACAGACAGAAGTGAATCCTGGAGCCGAGATGCTGCGGAAGTGGACGTAACTTAAACTCTTTTTTTCTTTTTGGAGAGAAGAGGGTGTTGAAAAATGGACAATTGTTACAGAGGTGTAATTGCCTAATGTCTATCCTCTGGTTTTCATTTTCTCCCGTAAAACTTGTAAGAAGTGTGTACCTCTCCACCAAGGTAAATAGTACAGCACTTTTATTTTTTACATGAGACTAATAACCTTAAAGTCCAGGGAAACTGGCACTGATAACATGATTAACAACAATATTGTTCATCAGAATTATAAGTAAGAATGCTAAATATTTCTAAACATTTCAATTAATGCTCAACAGGTAGTGTCAGGCTTAAGGACACAAACTAATAACCTCTGGGTCATGCATCACACCCTGCTACTGTAAGATTATCCTTAAGGGAGGCACTTAACCCTAAATTGCTCCAGGAAAATTCTCGGCTGTATAAATGGGTCAGATATTACAAGCTGCGTCGAATAAGTAATAGTTTGACAATACCTGCTGTTTTATTACTGTACATGAAATAATGAAAATAATGCAATTTATTGTTAAATGTTTTTGCTGATTAATTTCCAAAGCCTACAATGCTGAGATGAACTGATTGCAACTTCAGCACCTTGTTTAGTTCATTTCTGGACATGTTCACACGTGCACACATGCACACATGCACAGAGCCCCCCACCCAATCCCATCAGGGTGTAGAACACAGATTGCCTTGCTGATTACATCACCAATTCAGTTCTTTCCCTCGGAGACACTCTGAGGACCCCTCCTCCTTCCTCAGTTGCCACAGATGCGGATGATGAACTGCACTTATTGTGAGATTCAGGTTACCATCTTCATTTCCCTTTATCTCGCTGTGGGGGGTGTCATGGATATTAATGTGTCTAGAAAGCTGGGGTTGAATGGAAGACAAAGGAAGAGTGCAGGGAAGAGAGAGTCTTCCAGCAGTAAATACACATGCAAGTAATAGTCTATGATTTATGGCACAGGTTTCATTAGGCAGCAAAACAAAAGGTCAGAAGCCTCAAGACGTGCTTTCCAAGTGATAGAAAATGCAAACGGCCATAAGTATTCTTAGACACAATTAACCTTATGCGTCTCATCTGAGGGGGAGGGGAAAGGTGTTGAAAGACTTGGGAATGGTACTGTCGCTGTGAGTTTCTTCTGCATTATTAAACTGTCCAGCATGTATTCAAGAGCTATGAACTTTATTCCTCTCTATCTCACAAGCTACTTTGCTTCCAATTTATTTACCAGGTTTTTCTTTCATAAGGTTTCACACATTCTCTTGTTATTTATTTTTTCCTTCTTCTGTTTCTGCCTGTTGATTTTCTTATTACATCGAGTTTGGATTCATTCAACAAACCATAAAAAATGTAAGTGTAAGGGTTAATTAAACATGAAAACACTAAAATAAATAAACAGATTCTGGAAAATATCAGTCAATTAGTGGACTTAAAAAGGTGTAGTGTTGGAAAGGTAAGAAGTGATGACATATTATATAATCACTGAACTGTTTAACATAGGTAAATCACTTAGTAGTTAAGTATTGTTAGTGCTGTTGAACAGGGGATCACCATGGAGAGTGACATGAGCACCGGGTGGTAGTAGAGTGGAAACAAACTAAATATACTAACCTGCCAAACTTTGTTTCTCTTACGTTCTTAACGTGTGTAGTGGCGTGTGGGAAGTGAGAAAATCTGAGCATCACATATGCCATCGTGCGCATGCCCAGAAAATCCATCAGTGTCACGCACGTGTGCTACATGTGCCGTTACTACATGCTGCAAGTGGCATTATTGTTACTATTTCCGCTTCTCCAAGTCTTGTCAGAGACCAAATTTTAAGTTTTCAGTAGTAAGCAGCCTTATTGGAGTTTAATGAACTTAACTAAGCAACAACATCATTAGGGTAAGAAGTACCTGAGTGCCAAATTTCACGTCTGTGGCTTGAAAAACAAAGCTGTGTATGAAGAACAAACCGAGACTGGGCTTTATAGATATAGAAATGAATGATTTGCAAAAAAAAAACATTTCTGAAATATGGTACAATAACTTGTTTGGAAAACCACTCAAGTTATGACACTATACATTAGTTTTCCTCACGTCAGTAAAGTTGCCACTATCTACCTATTGAAAAAAACAATCAAGTGTATCGGGAAGTTTTAGGAACAGGTAGTAGAGTGGATAAGGTCAAGAAATCATACAGGTTGCCTAATGCAGTATACTAGTCATGAAGTTTGCATTCACTTTCCTTTTATCTATTATTGTTACCTCTGCCTGTTTCTTTTCTGTCCATCTAGTGATGTCACTGCTGCAGACACCTTCATTATTGGGTTTTTAACCCCTTTTCTTTGATTCTCTGGGAAAGTCCTACAGTAAGTCTGGTGGCTTTTTGACCCTTAATGCATTCTTTGTTCTCATTGTAATCTTGCTTTTATATATTGTTTTTTTGTGTAAACAAACTATACTAAACCTTTGAGCAAGGTAATTACAAGGACCTGCTTTTGTAAAAGCATGCAGTTAAACTATGTAAGTTGGCTAAATACTATAATTTTAAACAGAAATGTGACCATAGCTGCAAGTTGATTATTTGCTCTTGGTGACGTCACCCCTTTTGTCCCCCAGGTTGGCTTCCCATCGAGGGCAGTTCTGTCACGTACATCTGCAGTTTCTGCATCTTTGGAGCATTGGGTCACTTCGTGGTTTGGTTCGCTGCCTTGTAATCTAGAGGTTTCAGTCCTGCTCTTGCTGCAGAGCCCTTGAGCAAAAGGCACTTTACGCAAATTGCTCAGGCAAGAATTCTCCGCTGTTTAAATGGGTCATTTTAAGCTTCTTCAGATAAAGTTGTTTACTAAATAATAATAACTATAAGCTGCGTTCAGCTATATCCCACACTAACTGCTACAGTACATTGATTCCTTGAATGCTTAATGTTAAAAGCATTTAGTAAAAATGCAAACACATAAGCATGATAGTCAAAATAAACACGAGAAATAATAAAAAGATATATTGTATACGCCTTATCTTACCAGAGTACACCCTATTACAGCTTTGTTGCTCTGTTTATCGCACCTCCTCACTTACACCTATGTGCTCTAAATGTCCAAAGAAAACAGGACCGTCTCCAAGTATATTCCAGTTTCTCCTTGCATCCAGACAGTGTTTGTGCCACCTATTGCCTGTAGGATATTAAGTATTCTGAAAAGAACTGCCAAAACAACTAAATGCCGCATGCATTTTTAAGCCAGCTAATTGCCGTCAATTTATTACAACCTGTATTGCACCTTCTGTCTTGAGCACCCACAGGTAAAGAAAACAATCTCTAATTCTACGCTCCATTTTTTCAAGCTGCACTTTTATCTGCTTAATGCTTATAAGTAGGCGATACTGCTCAGTGGAAGAAAGGATACCTTTTTGCTCTCTGTCTTTGAGATTAGACAGGATCTTCCAGGAAGGTGATCGCCCAGCTCCATTAACACACCTCCATAGTTCCTGTATCGCATCTCATCTTTTTTCAAAAGAAACTCTCCAACTTTCTTGCCACTCCCTAGAAATACCAGTGGTAAGGTAAATTCCCCTGCGTCGAATATTTACTCAAGACAGAATTATGGCTGGGTTGATAACATTTTTCAGGTAATAACCCTTGGTCAACTCATAATGCTAAACTACGATCTAACTAAGACACACAATGTCGACATCTCTGTGTGACAGGGATGTTTCTGGATATATAGTAGAAAGCAGCGAAACAGTATAAGAAGGAACAGCAATAGATGTGTGGTAATACAGTAGACAGCAAGTCAAGTCTGGGAAGTAAGCAAGAACTTCCAAAGTATTATCTTTAGTATTATAACACATCATGTATCAGTGGAGGAAAAATCCAAAATGCAACAGACAACTACACTATGTCATGGACTCAAATGAGGCTGTTATCCCAGGGGCTTCAAACAAGGCCACCACTGCAAGAGTCTGCCTACTTTCTCCATATATTTTCCATCACTGCTGCTCCATAGGTCGGTCCAACTTTGTACCACAATATTTCCTTAAGGACAGGGTCATGTACCTAAGTAGATTTAAAACTCCCTAGTCTGTGTGCATTTCAAGTAATGATCTTCTACCACATCATTCTGGGGGGTCCATGGCCCACTTCCCCAGACAAGGAAGTTATTTCTTTTAAAATAAGGTTTTACCCATCCAGTGTGTGGTGGTGTCTCTCCTCCCATACACTGTTCCACTAAGAGAAATTATTCTGTTTTTCCTTTACGGCCCACTAAGAAGCAAGAATATTTAATTTAAATCTCTATAAGTGGAGCTTTTTCACAGTTGAAAGCCATCTAGAAGTAAAATGCAATGAATAGATTAATGAATGAATGAGGCTATTAATCTCAGAGGGAAGTTCCATTTAGCTGCAGCAGCCCTACCCTTACTACATAGATACACACACGCGACTAACACACTAAACTCTACTTACAACTACCTTTCATTATTATACGCATCCTGTTTATAACCTAATGTTCCTAAGAATAACTTTAATGGAAGGAGTTTAACGTTTAAAAGTAATGTTATTTCATCAACAGCTAGCTTTGTATAGCTCGTTCACATCGTAGCCTTTTTTACCATGAAAGGGGCAAAGGTTGCAAAAGCAAAAAAAACTGAAGGTAGAAAGAGTCATTGCTATGGCAAATGTGTGCTGAATACAGTATGAAAATACAGACATCAAACATCAGAAAGCACAAATATAACAGATTCATGAATGGCTATTTTTTTTTTGTTTTATATTCAGGATTAAAGGTTTTATATAAATTTTAAGGGTCAGACCTGAGCATACAAGCAACCATTTAATTTTTTTTTGTTTATGTTCAGGATTACCGGTTTTACATATATTTTAAGGGTCAAACCTGAACATATAAGTAAACCAAAAAAATGAAACGGTTAATTTGCATAAACAGCAATCTAGAACGGACATTCTCCAAAATAGTCCTAAAGAGCCAGGATGGGCTGTATTTAATGCAAAATTTTGGCCATTTATTGTATATTATAGAGGCTATCGGTGTTTTCCATCTTCTGGGGTGCACATCCATTGCCCCTATGAGGTCACAATAGCAATGAAGAAAAGACAACTAAATGAGTTAAATGTAATATGACCTTACCATATATACCCTGCAGCAAAAAACCCTGCTTATTTTTTAAACAAAACATTTATTTTTCAGTTAATTTAATTCAACTATTCCAATTAAGTTACATCAAAGCCATGAAATTGAGTGCCTGAATTATTTAATAACACCCGTATTGCTGACATATTAGAGGCCAAAACTCTAAACTACTTAAGAGAATTAGTATTAACTGCTGGACATTTTTTATTGCGAGTTAATTTGCAACTCATTAACAATTTGTTTCAGAAACGATTTCTAATCCATAAGCAGAGACAAAGAACGACAAAAGACAATGTGTCATTAAGGTGTGTCAATAAGGGACTACAGCAGGTTTTTATCCCACTTCTGTTTAACACTCGTACTACTGTATCTGCTAAGCTGCTCACTTCTGGTTTGTACAGGAGCTCCTCTAGCCAAAAGTTAGCAATAAACTGAGTGGACATCAGTATAACTCAAAAACCAACCTCAGTAGCTTTTTAGGTAGGGGAGGGGCAGAGCCGGTTCACATTTTGTTGAGAAACAGTAAAAAAATGAAGCACCCTTGATACTGCACCTTCCTCCACCAACCCGTATAGTTGCTGAGGTTAGCTCTGAATGCTGATCTTCTCAAGAGTCCTCAGGACAGCTCACAGATGCTGCAAGCCAGGATAAATGAGAGAATTGCCATGATGGTACAAATATCCTGCAATTTCATAACTAGGAAGATTTCTCCTGCCTGTCAAATGGTCACAAGACACTGAACACTCACAAGGTGCAGTTCCTTTACATTTACAAGAAAGCTACATCAGCCATTCAGACCCAAGGATTCACCAGCTGATATTACAGTTAAAACAAAATAATTTTTTCCTTTGATTGTGACTGACAAAGGCATAATAACTTCAAGAGGCTGAACATGGCATCAGGCTGTTGCTCAGACTGTCTAGTGAGACTGTAAAATTATCTTTGCATCCAGCTATTTGTCTGAGAATGTGAACACCTGGTTGGCACGAACTTGACTTGACCATTGCTATAGATTGCAAGAATTTCTTTGTTATTCTTGACAGGGTGATATATTTTCCTTACAAAATTGTTTGTAGAAACATTTCAAAAAGGGAATTCTTCATTATTAGACTGCATAATCTACTTCAGCCAAAATGAAGCAATAACCCTGAGCGCACTGTTCAAAATGTCTGGTGAGGTCCCTGCTATTTCTCTCAAGTGGCACTTCAGTCAAGGGTAATGGGCAAAACGATGCTTCTGGGATCGATGTTTGATTGTTTTTTCTAACATTTCAGCTAAGCCGCACACTATATTAATACCTTTGTCCAAATTCCTGGCTGAAAAAATGAGACTATCATGTGGTTTAGTGGGGTGTGCATCCATAACTGGACACTGGAGTATAATATCCCATTTAGCAAATTTTCAGTATCCAATAGGCCTTTAGATACTAGCAGTGCTGTTCTTCCTTCTTTAAACATGGGACTCCAGTTCTCAACTTTAAATTCATTTTAATAACTGTCACTTTCCTATAGGTTACTGACTGAGGGTGACAAAGCATTTTTCACTTTTATCTAACTGTCCAACTAAATGTTATTTTATGAAAAACTCAAGCAAAATGATAAACTAATTATGAGCTATTTGTGACCCTAAACATAAAAAGAGGATGTAAGACCTTTCTATTGCTAGACTGCAGTACTTTGGAAGCCCATGGTGTGATTTAGGATACACTTTTGTTTTATTATTTGTTGCATTACATACAACTTGGAGTTAGGGTTAAGAAGTTAATGATAGTAAGTGTGTGTGCGTGTGTGTTATTATTAAAATCGACCTATATTAAAATGTAAACTTGTTGAATCTTTATCGTTTTACAAAACAGAACGGTGAAGATTTGCATTTAATGCAAATTAAAAAAAAAAAAACTAAGATGTTCTTAACTTGAGGAGCCAGTGTCAAAAAACAGAATTATAAACAAAAGAGTGAAGTCAAGACTAAAAACCCCAGACAATAAAGGCATATTTTAGAAACAAAGATAAAACTGATCCCAAACATTATTGTAAGGTTCGTGTCTTTCCTGTTTGCTCCGTACACTTTGATTTTAGCTACATTAATTTCCAGTCAGTTCCACTCAAAGACATGTTTTCTCAGGACCAGAAATGTTCTTTGCCTCCAATCCATGTATACATCATCTACAGTTCTACACACCACGTGCTATATCTATCAATCTATTTTCACCAACCACTTGTCCTGGTCAGGTGGTCTGGAATCTCTCCCAGAATCACTGGGGGCTATGTGAGGGAGGAAGAGCAAGTCCACACTGGATGGCAGGCCAGTCCTTCACCGGATTGCCACACACACGGTCACACACCATGTGCATTTTTATAGTCACCAGTCAACCAGAAACGCAAGTCTTTGGGCTGTGGGAGGAAACTCGAGCACCAGGACGAAGCCCACATAGACACAGGGAGGACATGCAAACTCCACACAGACTGAGGTGGATTCAAACCCATGCCCAACCAGCCCAGGTGCTGTGAGGTAACAGCTCTCCCTTGTGCTATAGCTTTTGTCCATTTGACTAGTTATTACTTTGCAAACTAACGTACATAATTAGTGCATGGAAAGGTCTTTTTTTCAAAGTGTACGACTACAATGAATAACAAATGGAACTAATTACCACGTGAACGCTTCTGTCACTGCACATTCAAAATGAAATGTGACTTATTTCAAGGATTCCCACATGAAGCAGAATGAAAGAGGTTGTGTAAGAACTTGCTGAAGCTTTGGCTTAACAGAGCTGTGAGCGCGATTGCATCGCCTAACCAGTGTGAAAGCAATGGCATGATTTCTACATTTCTGGCTCCCAATGCATCTTTTAGCCTTCCCCAGTTAAGGAGGAGATATTAAGGTTTGGCACATGATAATAATCATAAAATTGCACTAGAGCAATGCTGTTGCCTCTGCAGCTAATTGCAGAACTAACAGTGGCTAAAAAAACTAGCAAAGACTGGTGTTCTAATGAAGCACATCTGGTCTTCACACCCTCCTACTCACCCTTCAACCCTCCCCAGAGCTCTGTAAGTGCTTAGCCAGATTGTGAGGGACCAGGGAAGTGGCAGGAACCGTAGCAGGAGGGGCATAGTTAGGGAAAGCGAGTGACACCAAGAATCAAGAGAGGGATGGGGAAGGTGAGTGAGGACTGTAGTTTTCTAAGTTACGGGGTGATTTCTTCTGCTTCCTTTTTATGAAAGTGTTGCCCTCCCAATAACAAAACAAATCTGGGAAACGTAATGTGAAATTAACACTCATGACAGAACTTGATTTTTAAGAAGGTTCATAAAGGAGCTAATGTTTTTACTTCTTTAAATTGATTAACTTATCTTTAAACTTTTTTTTCCTTACTGCTTACAGCATTATTTTCTTGGAGAATGCTGATTTAATATTTGTTCTTTTAAAATAAATGTTATAGAATCTCCATATTCATATAAAAAAATCATTTAACATGTTACCTGATGTGAGCCCTATTGCTCCAAAACATGTCAAGGCCAGTAATAAATAACTAAATACTATATATCTGGGTGTGACAGGATGCAATCTCAGATTCTGCACTGAGAAGCACATCAGAGTCAGAATAAATATTAGACATTTTAAAACCTGTAAATACACTGTACAAGTGTATATAAATACTGTACAAGTGTTGGAATTAACTTGTTTTAGTACTTTTAGTACTTGGAAAAGTAATTCCACGTCCTATTGATAGCAGTTTGTTCCATGGAGGAGGACAATTTTAGAACTAGTTGTGGCACCAATGCATGCAATGTCCAAGATTTAGTTTCACAGCAACCTCTATCCTTGTCAAACTGTAGGTGAATAAGAACACGTTGGGAAACAAAGGAAAATGTTTTCTTTTTTTCTTACTAGTTTGCACGCAACTATTTTTTTTTTTTGTTGCATGACTTATTTTTCCAGAAAAGGAATGCAATTTTAACTGAATCTGAGTAATTAGTGAACACAGTGTGTTCAGAACTGGTCATGTGCAATAAAGGTTCAAATAAATTATAAAACACTATAAATTCTCAGTTTGAATAGAGCATCTGATAATAAACCCTTCATTTTAACAACTTACATGATATTTTGAATGTGGCCTCTAATGGTTACAGAAGAGTGGCACAATGGTGCAGCAAGTAGCACTTAGGCTGTTTTACAGTAAGTGTGTGTTTGAATCCAGGGGTTTGCATGCTCTCCCTATATCTGCCTAGGTTTCCGCTGGGTGATCCCGTTTCCTCCTACAGTCCAAAGACACATGCTTCAAGTTAACTAGTCTCTCTAAATTTCCCGATGTCTGTGACTGCATGTGGCCATCCTGCAATGTACTGGCATCCCATTCAGGGTGTGGTTTTCTAGCCTAGTTCCTAGTGACTCCAGGATGGGCTCCAGACCTCCATGACTGTAACCAGGATACATGATTAATGATAATACATAAATAGTTACAGGCTGAAATCAAATTTTGTCTAGTTTTGAGGGTTTTTTTTCAGTTTACAGCATATTTTTTCTTTGAACTGCAAAGGTTTAAATAGATCCTAATTTGGAGCATGAACTTGACTGCTGGAGCGCATTGCATTCAGCACTACATTACAGTGCATTACAATGTCCTCAACTGTGCTTTCTATGTCTCTTTAGTGAGGCACATACATGTATTGAACATTATTGGCTTACTGCAATGTTAATGTGTGATATGTATATATTCATGCAGTTTATATGAACTGTGGGCTTCTAATGGGATTTGAGAAATATATATATATATATATATATATATATATATATATATATATATATATATATATATATAGTAATACATCATTTGAAACTGTTCAACAGAAGTGTGCAGATTAATTCATGTGTGGCCATCACTTTCACAGATTTAAAATTTGCCAAAAAATGGTTCATTGGTGAGCCTTGTTATTCTCCACTCTCCTGTCTGAAGTTGCAAATGTGGGCCAGTGTTTCAGGTTTCCATGTTCGGGTGCAGATGGGAGTGTGAGGAGACAGCCGGTCAGCAGTGCGCGAGGTGACCTTTTCCGCAGCGCAGAGGTGGCATCACTCTGACAGTGTGACAGAGGCAGCCAGACCCTCGGCGTAATAGATGGGCTTTCTCAAGGTTAGTGTCTCTCTCTCCTTCTAACTCTCCACCCCTGCTCTTATCCTTGCTGTAGACTGCCTCTTCACAAGCGTTATTATACAAATTGTTGTTTAAAAAATATCCAATACTTCAAACACTAATTAATCCCACAACATATTATTTTTTATTCCTCTGTCACTCCTTGTTTACTGCATTGCATCCCTGCCCATCACTGTACCTCTGTGAAAAGTATCTGTTCTCCATCCTCATCCACTTACACGCTTCACTTTTGAGATACAGCAAACAATACGTTGCTGCCAGACACTGCAGTGCTTTCATCCATTACTGTAAGCCAGCATCCCAGAGTTCCATCAGACCACAACACGATGCTGTCACGGGAAAGGCAGAGCAACAGTGATCAAAATCAACACAGACCTCCATCTAGCAGCCGTAGTTTACAACACATGACAGATATGGTCACATCAGGAGAGTCGGGTTTGAGATGAATGTAGATGGACTGGAATGTGTGTTGAATGCAAACTAGGAGAAGAGTTGGTGGGGATACAATGAATGTGACTAAACAGCCCTGCAGCTCCATTAACGCAGAACTAATGGTTAAACTGGGCTGTGTGATATTGTACAAGACAAGATGATCGCTGGCACCACCCGAGCTCGTGTGAATTCTTGAGGGGACTGCCAAAACAGAATAAGTGTTGTTGCATCGGCTAGGAAAGTGTTAGACCGGGGATGTGCAGACTTGCATCGGTCTCATGAAAAAACAAGAAACGAAAAACAAGACTCCAGCCAACAGAGATATAAATGTGAACCGAAAATGTGACACAAAGCTCTGCCTGCTAATTTATACATCTCTTGGCGGCAACTTTACATCTAATTTTAGCCTATCTGGAATGGCAAATCACACAATCAATTGTTGTATATTCTAAAGAGCCACTTTAAGTGTTATTAAAACGCTTTGTACTGATTGTTCTGCCAAAGAGAATAAGGACTCTGCTGATGAGATGGTAGTTGGATTCCCCTCAGCTCCCTCATAAGAAGTTGCCTCTTAATTGAGTCGTCATTGATTTGAAAGCATGAAAAGTCACAGGATATGTTGATGGCTTATTTGCCATCTACTGAATGTAAACACAGGGGAGATGGTGGCAGGGAACAACACTGTCTCCAAAGGCAAGCGCGGTGCATACACGTGTTGAACATGGTATCCCTGACAGGAACAAACGGGGATGCTTCCTTAACACGTTTGCTGTATCTAACAATATCATTTCTATTGATTGGGCTTTTTCTGTTACTAATAGTGCATCAAATGTCCTAGTTTGTGTAACTTTGTTGTCAAATGTGAGGCTGTGCCTTGTATCATAATGGTGCCATTTCAGAAACTCCACAACCCATTTTGTAGCAATAAAATGAGCAGTCATGAAATGTAATAAAATCTCATAATCAGTTGGTTTGACTTTGGTTGCCCTTTATCCAATCCAGTGTCTTAATGGACACCATCCTCTGCCCAAAGATTTTCCCTGTTACCTGAATTTGTAAGTCACATGTCACTGTATGTTTTCTACTTATTTGTGGGTTGTGCCTGTACATGCTGATGAACACCTGCAGCCAAAAGGCATCTGTGGTTGCATTTCATGTATAACTTTCATGTTGTAATACAGTCCAAACTGTGAGTCCTGCCCTGGAACATCCTCTTTAAATAAATCTCAGAACCCAGAAGGAACCACGTTTTGGCATAAGATTTAGAATTTTCACACTCCAGAACTGCACATTATTTATTTTATGGATATGGAGGCTGTATTTGTAAAAAGCACAACCAGTTCTGCTACCCTTTACATCATACATATACCTGTGCACCTCTAGTGGTACCAGAAACATCAGCGCAACAGCAAAATTGGTCTGAGAACACTGCATTCTTGACAAGTGACATTTCCCAGTCATTCATCACGCATTGCAAATAGACATTCATTGCAAGGTTTGCAGATCTATGTTGTTCCCACCCTCTCTGCTTTCTGCTAATATTCTACCCTGTTTTTAGGAGAGTGCAGCATGACTGAATATTAGTTATTCTCTTCTCTTTGGCGGATGGAAAGATGCTGAACAGCAGTAAAAAGAGGCAGTACATTAATTAAATGCAGCAATTTGCTTTCCTTCCTTTTGTTGTGGGGACAGCAGTGCTAAGATTGATGAAGCCTGGACTAATACATGAGAACCCACTACATCTATATCTATGGCTAATTGAGATGGAACATCCATTAGGCAGGCAATATATATTAAGATGTCAGGTTTTGTATTGTTTTCTTCCTTAGTGTGCTGTACAAGCGTATGTGCTGGAGTGTAGCAGTGTGGCTGTTATTGTGCTCTAGTCAATGTTACAGTGATGGCAGTAATGATACAGCAAACGTCATGGTGTTTGGCATGCATGGGTCTTTAAATGCTGCTGAATCCTTGCTTGTTTCAGAGCTGCTTTTAACCGAGGAGGTGAAAATTATAAATGACAGTAGTTGGAAAACTTTCTATTATTATTTAACATATGCCACCCCGAGGTGGTATGTAAACAAGCAGCTCTTACAGTTGCTCGGGTCCGAGGGCTCACATCACAGCTCAAGGGCAGGTCTCAGATGCTCCTCAAACCAATTCACTTCCATGTTTACTGGAAACATCCTCACCTTGTGACAAGAAAGGTTCAGAGGAATACATGCAGCCAGGCCTTTCAGCAACTTCTGGGTCAAGCTCAGGATGAGAGCTCGCAAACTGCAAACACTGTCCATTCCGGTCCGGCACCTTTTGGTCGAATAGCTGGCCTGAGCTTGTTTCTCAGCGCTCCAGCCCCAGTCTCATTACACTCATCCCACACTAACAATATCTACTGCTCACACTTGGTTACCCGTTTAATACCAAGCCTGGGCAAATGAGTTCCAGATGGCCCCCACTGAAAAAAAAAAAAAAAACGTGACAAAATTAGTATTTTATAAAAATACTTGTTAAATCACAAGAGGATTAAGGACCACCATGAAGACTTTAATGACTAGAACAATAACAAGTTGAGTCCATGTCCTGTTCTGCAATGTTCCCTCTCTTCACACCTCTCTCAACTCCGCCCTCACCTGTACTGGGACCAGCAGCTCTGATCGCCACAGTATAATTAATGCAGACAGACTTAGTTAAGATGTCACTTTGAGACAGGCGTAGTAAGCCAAAGTGGCAGCTAGCAATTGAGATCCAATAGCCTGGCTCTGCAAAATTAACTGGACAAATTGGTGGACCTAAAAAGGTCAGGTCCACCAAGAGAACAGCAGAAGTACAACCCTGGTCCTCAGCCCATCCCATACCCATCATTCCCTGACACCCATTTTTATATTGTAATTGGTGGTCCTCATGGACAATGACATTACGATCTGCTGGTGTGACCACCACTGTGACAGACTGAACAACGTCAGGGCCTCTGAGAACCACTTGGGACAGGCACCTCCTCCCACATTAACCTTGCAGGCACAGCATACAGCTCGTGATTTTATCCAAGGGGGCCGTTGGAGACAGCAAAGGTTACAGGGCCAGCGTTAAGCATCTTTTGCTCCTCGAGAATTTCATCAGTTGTAGGTGGCTTTAAATTAGCAGCCAGGCCAGAGACAGGAGAGCGGGTTTTCTTCAAAGCAACTTCCTCACGCCAAAAAAAAAATTTTCCTGCAGAACATCTGAATGCATAGGAATCAGAAATGTTGAGTTTTCCCAAACAGGATAGCAGGAAAGAAGTTCAATTCATTAAATTGTTATAAGATAACATAACATTAGAACACTGACTTTTGTCTTGTCCTTATCTTCTGTTTGCAGAGCAACTGAGAAATCAATTCAGCAGCAATACCAGCAGTAATCAACTGAAAAAAACTGTCAAATAAAATATCACTAAAATATTCTGTTTGAGAGCGTAATGTGTAATGGAAAATATCAGGCAGAAACATCAGGCAGACACAATTAGGTTTCAGAAGCTTGAAATGAATATTGTAAGTTTTCTACAACTGTCTGTGTCAGAATGCAGAGTTCTTGTTGTCTGGTAGCATTATGCCACAAATAAAGGGCTAATAGTGTATAGCGAGAGGGTGGCACGGTGGTGCAGCAGGTATCACTGCCAGCTCACAGATGCTGACTTGCACATTTAGGCCTTGGATGGGTGTGTGGAGCTTGCATGTTTTTTTGTCAATCTGAGCACATACTTAGTTTGAATAAGAAAATCTATGGAAGTGGGCATCATGGGTCAAAATTTAAGATGACGCTTATCCTGCCCTCTACATTAAAAAAAAAACTTGATTCAGGAACTCAAATTTATTTTTAAGTAACTTAAGAGAATTATTGCAATTCTCATCCACATTTTTGTTAAATATCCAAGAATCTTACAGCTTGGATTCAGGAATATTTGAGCTGGCAAGCCCATAGTGTTTAGTGAGTAAATACTAAAAAGAAAGACGGCAGCAAGGCCAAATTTGTCAGTAAGGGCAACCAAATGCCCAAAAGAGAATGTAAAAAAAAAAACAGTGCTACAAAATAGTGTTTAGTGTACGAGATGAAATATCTAAAACACAACAAAACTGCCAGCAAAACCTACATCAGGCAAACCGGTTTCCAATTTGTACTACAGGCCAATTCTCACACTGTCTGTTACTCTGCATATGGATTTCTTATATGTCACACTACAGTGTCAGCTCTATACCCACTGAGAAAGGTTCCTTTTTAAGGCTGATTATTGTGAACAAGGTTCATATTGAAAATATTTAAGGGAAGCCCAGACAAATGCATTGGATATTGGGTGGGAATGTCCAACATAACCCGGCATCAGTTTCCATTTTCCTCAAGGCGAGGCATTATTCCGTGATGAATTCTTCGTGTTCAAACGGAGGAAGTTTCACCTTGAGCAGCAAATGAAGATGAGGAAACGGGGAAAGGTATGGGGGGTGGGGTAGCGAAGGGCACAGCCACTTGACGGAGAGGTGTTTACCCAACCACGGGCAGCTGCCACCTGACAACATAAATACAAAGAAGGCTCATAAACGCTTTGCTTAGATGTATGTTTGCATATCGAGGGCCTGCTGTGCCTGAGTAATTAAAACAAAATCTAAGAAGAGAAATGTGCCACTGTCTCGTGGAGGGAAAACAGCTGAACAGAATCTCCAGCCAAAGCTGTCAGCTGAAATGGATTGTAGGTAATTTTCAATAAGGTGCTTAAGGACGATTCCTAATCAGAGCCTTAATTACAAACCCCAGTCATTAAAGGAAGATAATTCAATGAAACACTACTTCTCTGAGAGGGCATCTTTGCACACGCAGCACTTCAGACCAGCAAACTGTGGGCGATTAGGAGCTGAAGTGTTTCTTGGTGTGCCCAGCCAGACAGGCCCCTCCATGTCCTAATGGGCTCTCTTGCTTCCCAGCCAACTCAGATTTTAGCCAATACGCAGTGATGTCATTCGCCTCGCGATTCCTGCCAGCTCCTCGGATATACACCCCTGCTGCGATAAAAGGAAAGAGACCAAACAACCAGGCGGAGTCTTCCCTTATGTCTCACCAACTGGGCGCAGACAAATTGAAGAAATTATTTACTGATATTCTGCTTTTGGTCTCAGTATTTGTGTGTGCCTGTTTGTGCGTGTCTCTATGGGCGCTTCATTTTTTTTCTGTCTATGTATAGATATATAGTGGCGTTTGGTTAATAATCCCCTGACCGTTTCATTACAGTAATCAAACTGGAATCGGCGGCGATGGCAGGATGAGTTAGAGCTCAAGGCCTCGGCTCATTAACTTCCTGTGACCGCTGCGGATCGCTCTGGGACAAATTGGAATTGCCTTCGCAGTCCGTGGCACTGGCAGCGCTCCTCCGCTGAAGAGAGATGGTCCTTTTGTATCGTCTCGCCAGTGGCACCGCCACATCCTCTGGTATTCTCCAGGTGAAGCAGGTGGCCAGCCGGCGTCTGTTTTAGTATTCCAAACGAAGGAGGTAAAGAAAGCTGAGTATGAAAACACTACCAGCGTCTAATCCTTCCCTTACTGCTCTGCTTTTATGGTCATCATCTAGTTCATGGGGAAACCTGGCAATGGAACACACTCAGGTCTGTTCTACAACCCTCAGAGCGATGGACCAATTTGAAGCTACCATTTCTTTCATAATTCCCTCCAGCTCTGGTCATCTCAGACCTCATCAGGTCTCTGTACGATACCAAAGGAGTTATGGCTGCCAGTTTCCCCTCACAGCAACAAAAGGTCGACCCTGACTGTTTCTAAATGAATTCAGCAGAAGAAACCAACTTTTTAAGTGAGCTACTTCATCCAGCCCTCCTTCCACGCCTGTCTGACTCTCTATGGGTGTCTGACTGCCTTGAGAAGAAACAATATGCTGCTGCAGTCCCTTCTGCTCATACTGAGTGATTGTAGTAATCTGAGGCGTCCTTTTACCGACAGCGATAGGTTATCAGTATTTTGTTTTTCTCACTCACCTGGTCATTGAGATCTATTTGGCGCAACAACAAATGAAGACGCATCCGAAAGGAAAACGGGAAGGTTTGACATTTTGAGCCGTCAGTCCCGATTTAATGTAGTGGAACCGGAGATGGGAAATTGTCTTCATTGGGTCAAAATAGACCTCAAAACACAATGTGAATTAATAAGCACCTATAAAGGCAAAGCACAATAAGAAGGGTTTTTATTTGTGGTACCGTGGGCATTTTTTTTCCTGGCAATGTAGAGCATCATCTGACTTAGCTGGTAACAAGCTGACACTTTGAACCAGAACGGGTAACTACGAATATGAAATCAGTTACTTCTGTTCCATGCTGCTGTAAGGGAGTACAGGCTACTAGAGATGTTTTGTGACAACTAAACCTTGCCATCCCATGCACTTGTATGTTTGTGGCATATTTGTTTCTCAACTAGTGAGATGGAAAAATAAACCATTGGCTGAAGCTCTCTCACCTTTCTACCAATGGTGAGAATAACCCCTCCCTCAATTCTCTCATCCTTCTCTCCTGCAGCCTTCTTCTTATCCGAACTAATTATCTGCTCAAGAACCTTATCATTAAATGTAATCACTAAATATAAGCCACAGTGAAGGTATAAATGTAAATAAACAGATAGCAGACTGTTGTTTTACATGGAAGTCATTAAGAGAGTCTGGCTTCAGTGTATAAACCGTAAGATCTTGGCATCAAATGTTAACTTCTCTAATGTTGAGATTGTTGGATTGAAGAACCACAAGTGCACAAGTATTTTCCTGCTCTCCAGTGGTAACTGTGATCACAGCCACATTTGCCAGCAACATTATTGACTGGTGTCAGTATCCCAATGAATTTCGTTGCACTGAGCACGAAGAACAGAGGAGGACTTTAAACAATACTGTCAGTACCTGACCACAATATTTTACAATTCAGCTCAGGTTAATGAGATAAATACGGACGTTTTGCTGTGGAAGAGGAGCCATAAGAAATATGCAAAGGAATATGGTCATAGGTGGGCAATAAAAGGCCAGAAAAATACATCACACTACTTTCAGCTCCTACTCAGTTTGAGAGTAGGAAGAGTGTTGGAATGGAAAAGTTTTATATCGTTCCTGAATTTCAGCAACACTAATGTCTGTTATGATATCCGAATAAGTCATTCTTAAGATCAGAATAAGAAACTACAAAAAAGCTTTTGAGTGTTTAGTGACATATGAGCACAAAGTAAGGCCTGTTTTTTAATGCAGCTGGTTTGTTGACCCAGTGGCTTTTTACCCAACTGTCAACCAGACCTCACTCTTCAAGCCTTGACACCAACAGAACTGTGATTAATGTGGTGACTAATTACTTTATTGATCCACTTATAAATTAAGGTTTCCCTATTAGAAAGGCATGACATTGGAATGGAAAGTTTAATAGTATCTGAAACTAGTAAATACTCTTACCTTGCAACTTTGCTACAGCAGCTGAACATCTTACAGTGTTTTCACTTTATTCTATTAATTCATTTTCAGAAGCTTTTGTCCAAAGTGACATACAACTCAGAGTAAACAACACTGCACTTCACAATTGGTACAGGAGAGTGTAATGTACAGACATGTTTATCCAGGCACAGTCTGTCTGAACCACAGTTTTCCAGCGCATTTTACACTAAAAGAAGCTCATTTCACCACAATGGATCCAAAACTGAGATCTAAAATCCTACAGACTTTCAGTTTTTGATGTTTCATGAGTGGGACCAAAATGTGGTTACAGGTGGAGTGTAGAGATCTTCCTAGAATGTAAGGAGTGACAAGGTCTTTCAGGCTATAACTATATAGCCTTGAAGTCATACCAAGACTAAGGCACTTGCAATTAACATTTCTAACTTGCCATCGTATAGTGAAAATTATTCGACTCAGGCAAATTTATAGGAGCAAAAGCTTAGTAGCGAATAAAGAAAAGTAGATCATTCCATTTTATGTTGACAATGTGTTGAGTTTAACGATAAAAAATGTTTCTTTTCTACTCCTATCGGGCAACACAATCCCAGTTGGGAATGAGTCTTCATTTGCTATAGACCCAGTTGAAACAGAAAACATGACTCAAAACAGTGGGAAATGGCATTAGTATGTTCAAGTTTCTTCCATCCCACCCATGTAGGGCAAGACATCCCAGATTTTTGTGTTAAAATTTCACAGTAATACAGTCTGGAGCAGGCAAGGTGACCCTATTCTGGTGAAATTTGTTTAGTGTCAGGAAGCGGGTGTATCGATGGCCTCCAGACACCTCACAAGAGTGCTAAGGTGCCGGTAGCAGCGGCGGAAGCAGAGAGGAAGGAGAGTGATCCCTGTAATACACCATTAAATTTAGGACACATACACGAGCATTGTCAACATCCGCTTTACAGCAAAGGCAATAAAGTTTTTTTTCCACAATGCCCTATGGAATCTGAATTTCCAGGGAATAGAGAAAGAGTGGAGAGGAGCGGGTGAAGGAGGAGGTGGTAGCGGCGGGTAAACTCATTTCTGCCCGTTATTAGGATGTGAATGGCGGTGTTGGGGCCTCTTCATTTTGCAGCTCTCATTGCTCATTTCAAGGGCGCGCCGGCACTCAGAGCACACTGAGCTCCATTGTCGAGGCCGGCCGCCTGATGCATTTATATCTCCTGATTACTGTGAACCACCCGAGATAAGATCCCACAGACAGAAAGGGCTCGAGTGACAGAACAGTGGGAGTCCAAGTGTGGGATTACCTGCTTTTTCTTGTGTGTTGGGAGGAGGCACATTTCTTAGGGGAAAATATATAGGGGAGGACATATATTTAATAACTGTCATTAAACGTAGTGATGTACATTTTTACCCTGCAGCCAGGTGTATAAAATGGCCTTAACAGGAGAATATGTACTGGCAACAGGCAGACGACACAAAGAGCAGAAGATGTGGTTTACTTAAAGCAAGCCAAAGTGCCACATGGATGGTGAATCACACAAGGAGGTGAGGAGGGACAAGCTGAAGGCCACTGAGTCACAACCGGCGCAGTCTTGTTCACACAGACGTGAACCCACGATATGCCCGCAAGTTCATTAGGGTCTGGTCAAATTCACTTCCTCCTGCTTTTAATTAGTTTTTGAAATCAAAGATGTGGAGCTGCTTTCCTTCTGCTCCCATTATCGCAGAATGGAATATTCCTATTATGGTGGGCCAGGACTTCAAAGGGAACGCTCACAGTGAAATTAGCCGCTTTTAACATTCTGGTCATTTCTAGCCCACTCAATTTTGTATTTGTTTTCAACAGGAAAATGATTTTGTGGAGGAGAATGTAAAAATGATGTTTTCCTATAATTTGCGGAATTTACACAGCTATCTAATACAACTCTGTGTGATGAATGTGGCAGCACTGGTGCTAGACATTAAAATAAATCCTTTGCTTATTATTTCCCTGCAATATGTTGCATCACTCACACCTGATGCGGAGCGAATGCAGCTGCACGTGCTGCTACAAGGTTGGAGAGCGCTGCTGAGATGAAGAGCAATTACAGTTGCAGATTTATGGTATATACGAGGTAATGCACTGCTCTGGCTTAAGAGAGTGCTGCAAAACGGAAGGAGGTTACAGTTTAAGGAATTTTTTTTTCCCAGAAAAATATCACTGCTAAAAGACTGTGTATATTCATTTCATTTCAGTGTGCTGTCTGGAGGTCCCAAAGTACAGTGAGCTGCGCAGAACCGCAGGGTGAGCAGGTGTGTTTGTGTATAAACACGTTGGCCCTTTGTCTGTGTGTACATAACCTGTTAAGCTTTTGTCTTTTTCTACACATTTATCATGTGTGTAACCGGAACATGTCTATTTACTGAGCACATACTGAATGCACACATTACACTACCATCTGGACACATTTCTTGGGCGAGAATGTTACTCTGGACCCTGTTTGTAACTGTTACGCATTTCTCTGCCATAAGCCCCCTGAGGCACATGGCTTATCAGATACGTGAAGCTCTGATTTACAGCGAGAGCCCGCCACCTTCTGTTTGACAGAGCCCAGGAGAATTGCTTTTCATTCATTATTTCCCATCAGGGTGTCTCCAAATGCTGACCATGTGTTCAGACCTTTAATCTGCTATAAAGGGAAAACATGCAGATCATAGGTGTGGACAAGTCCACTCAGAGGTCAACTGTCTTGTGGTCGCCCACCCAGCTGCTTTAAAATTCACGTTTAATGGCTACTGACTTCTGTCCTGCCGGCACCAGGTGATGGGTAGGCTTTCATGTTAACCCAGTCCACACATTTCTGGACTGTTGCATGGTATTTCAGTCTCAAATGGTTTCATCGTTGGGGACGAGGAGAAAATCTGGAGGCTGAAGGAAGAAGCCGAAGTGGACTGCGTGGCACAAAGAGAAGGTTAGAGCTGTATAAACACTAAAACAGAACTGGCTGCTGGAGTCTGACAGAAAACAGACACTGAGCAAAGTCAGAGCCCCCCGTCTCAATTTAACCAGTGGGCGAGTCTTATCCAGATTTAAGTTGCAATAAATTAAGAAATAACTGTCACTGCAGCAGGGTTCTGGGTGATGTCAAAGTAGGGGGTTGCAAATAGAGTTTCCAGCTGACACATCCATAGCAATGTGCCATTGGAACTCATGTGACTCTCTGAGGATCCAAAGATGACAGCACTGGCAAACGTTTGTAAATGTGTGTGATGTGGAAAGCAGCCGTGCTTTTGAAAAGGCTTTTGTCAGCCTTGACAATCTTGGCCTGGAAAACTTGTGTGTGAAAGGATGTAATGTGGCCTGTGTGTTCTGCTTTCTAAAGGATCAAAAACTTCCATAATACATGGAGTCCCAGGGGAGACAGAATATATGAGTTTGCACTGGTGTAGAGGAATTCCACATCCACTCAGTGAACACAGCTGAACAGCTGAACATTGTGGTGGATATTTGTCTGTGCAAAACATTTCTTGCCCTCCAGACAGGTCAAAGGCTCACGTCTCCATGCTGGGGAAAAAACCAAAAAATTCTCAATGACAAATTCTGAGGACAATTCTCCCCAACTTTCCAGTTAAATAAAGCTGGTTGTCTGTTAGGTTTAATCTGTAGCTGGAGGTCAAGTGCACATCACAACCCAACCCCAGCTTCTTATCTTTAATAACTTCTTAATGACATTATAGTGACTATATCCATCACACCTCGTACTGCCTCACTTAAGCCCAGCTTTTCTTATGTATAAATATGCGTATTTGTTAATTCATCATGTAACTTTTTCATGCAGCTACTTCTCATCTCGTTTTCATCACTCAGTCTATGTATGTATATGTGTAGCATATGTATGCCTGTGTATTTGTATATTTTATGCTTGCTCCTGTAACCTAATTAATTTTCCTCTGTAACCAGCCTGTTTCCTCCTTACTCCTCCACACATTCTAGGATCAACAGCTCTTCTGGTGCAGCACTTCAGGCCTCTCACCGCACCCTGAGATGCCCACAGCCCATCTGCAGCCAAAGGTCAGATGAGCACTAGACAACACTGTCAATGGAGTGACCTGCCCTCAGTTAGGGTATGGTGAAGTGCTTAGGCACACGGAAGAAACCTCCTAGGTGAGACACAAACGGCAACACCCCGACAGCAACACCCTGGCAGCTGCTGGGCCGAAGTTGACATCACACAGCACGAAACCATAAGTCAACTCAGCATCCCTTTTCTGTCCAGCAGTAAGACATACAAAAGGGGAGAAAGTCTCAATCACACAGTACTAGCTAGAAAAGGAAAAATTTACCTCAGTGCCACTTCTTCTAAATGATTTCAGTGCACCAGTTTAAGGAAATGGGGGGAGAAATGAGCTCTATTGCTTATGATTATTTTGGGGAATTTAATATCAGGTACATTTTTTTTAATCTATTTTAGACATTTTTGAGGTTTTACATGCTGTATCTATAAATAATGTACAGGAAAGTAAATTTGGTATTCTAATATTTTGTTCATCTTTTCACACAGCATTTTATAGAAGTTTTTAAAAATCTTACATGTCCTCCTGAATAACTAATTTTCATTTAATTTTTCCCCCCAGAAGGAAAACTGCTTACTCATTATCAACATTGCCATATATTGGCTCATGTTTCTGCAAACTCCTCATTTTCACCACCTATCTGTTCTTTTTATGTTACCCTCCACAGATAACAGGGTATCTGTACAATTATTTGCTTCGAAAGGGGGATCAATATAGTTAATATAAAAGGTTAAAGAACACAGTGCTGATATCCCAGTTTCATTAGCATAATGTGGAGTGAATGGAGGAGCCACTGTGAGGAAGATTGAATGCGACACTGAGGGAGGGAAGTGGAGCTGGAGAAAGTGGATTTTAACTATGGCAGCAGACAACAGCATTTTTTCCCTCCCCCCGTTTGCCTTCCACACCGAAGCAACAGTGTGTGTCCGGTCCATCTGTTACGGATAGCAGAGCAACTTCATGCAAAACAACCGAAAGCAAACTGCGATACGAGACACCGAGCTCTCGTTCTGATAATAAAGGAAAGATGTGGCACAAGAGCCCCCCTCCACTCTGGTTGCCAGGAGACCAGTGGACACAGGACTCAGAGGAGGGGATCCACAAAAGTTGTCACCACTGCATAGTGACAGGGATGTGGACATGGACTAGTGGAAACAAAGGCAGGGCAGAGCAGAGATGGAAATGCTGGCAGCTTTTAAAGCTTTTGAAAAAGGCATGCTGGCAAAAGAAGTATTTTGTGCTCACCTGACCCTTTTCCATCCATTTGCTGCACCTACACATTCAATTAGAGTCAAAGTGATCCTGAGTACAACAATTCCTCAGTATCCAAACTCCATGATCGAATTTTCTGGATAATGGTTCTTGAAAATTAATACCTGTATACTGGTATCCAACTTTCAACTTTTGCTGTAAGAAATTGCTGTCCTAAGCTTATCAATAATTTAAAAAATAATGCAAATAAAAGTCAAAATAAATGTTCAAATCTACAAATGCAGTACAGTACTGAACAGTGTACTGTATTAAAATAATACTTTAAGTATTGCAATGAACTCTATCGTGTTCTGTTATGAATTTATCCGAAGCCAGATAGGGACAGGTGTTATCAGCTGTTTCCACCAGTTTCACTGTGAATATATTTGCACTGCATCACCATATTTACTGTGCATTTCATTTTTTAAATAAACTTATTTAATTAAATGTCAGTTATTGTGTCAGACAAAGAGGCAGAAGCAGCAGATTACTGCACTATGCAGTAAAAACATGCTAATTATTGGCAATCTTAAGCGTTTTCTAATTGGGTAACTGGTGTTTGCAGTGTTTATCATGCTAAAGTCAGATTTTGACTGTTATATAGGTGTTCTCCATGGAGCTGGGAACATATTATTTATTTTTCCACCCACATAAAATAAAGGGAAACAGGCACTCGGTATCTGAAAAATTTGCCCCCCAATGCATTTTCAGGGATTACTGTAATCTAAGGAAGCACAGGGCACAAGATCTGGTGTGACCACGGCTTCTTCAATCAATCACAGGGCCCTCGCTTGTACCGAACACATGTTCACTCACACATTAATATACAGTTGACCTGAGGAGAACAGCTTTGAACTGCCAACAGTAGCTGGAGAAACAGAAAGCCATGAAACTGAGGCACTGACACACAGACTCAGAACTGAGGCTCCACCCAAACTCTCGGCCCAGATCATCTGGTGACCATGGCGCACCAAAGAGATCCCCTCTGCGTAGTTTCTGATCACCACACAATCAAATTGCCATTAGATGATCTGTTAGTTTACTAGCTCTAAAGTGCTTGTATAAGACAGACTCTCCAGAGGTGCACCCCACCCACAATGACAGGTTATTATTCATTAGTACATGATTGATGAACCCTGGTGTAAAACTATTACAACAATGTGTTATGGCATTGGATGATACAGATGAACTATTGCATAGTTGTGTAGGGGTGAACTTGCATGCACTTGCGACCACAGACAAGCAGAGTCCACGGTGGGAAAAGATCATGCTGCTAATTACCAACAGAGCTGAGAGTTGTTAACAGACATAAGTAATTACAAGCGCAAGGATTTAACTTTTAATTGAAATGGATTACTATTCGGGGGGCTGCCTTTGCAACATGATGCACACAACATGCTCACTCAGCTGTGCACGCAAGTTGAGGCATGTCACAGCACAAATAAAAATTAATGTCCTTCCTTTTCTTCAGTCATTGGAACTTACATTTGCATTTACATTTATTCATTTAGCAGACACTGTTCTCCAAAGGGACGTACAACTCAAAGTTGGTAAAAGTGCTTTCAGAAGACAAAGAACTTTAGATACAAACACAGCTTTTATGGATGATGCCTTGCTGATGTTCATCACTGAGGTAGATACCTGTAGAAGTGAGATTCAAGCAACAAACATGTAGATGATCATCGCAGACAGTTACTCACTTGCTAGCATGGGAACTGTTCAGGATTAAAGATGTATTCAGAAAATGGATTTGAATTGTCAGTGGAGTTTGTTTCTTCATTTGGAAAAAAATGGAGTAAATTTACTGTACACACTTTACTGTGCTCACTTCCCTAGCATCTTCCAGAATTTACAGTGTGGAGTTCACAGTTATTCTATCAAATTCCACTCACGTTCCTTCACCAGATACGCTTGTCAGAACTGCAGCCTATCCTGGAATCATGGATCTCACCACATTAGCAGTAGAAGCTGAGATTGTTTAGTCCTGTGTGTACAGCACTTCTTTTCAGTCCATATTACCTGTGTCCTTCAACCTGAGTCTTTGACTTAAGAGTTTTTGCAATAGCAAAATTATTTAATATCTTTTACTGAATTACAAGCAAATGTGAGGCAGATTTTTTGGGCTTAAGAGTAACAAGAGTCAAGGGTGGGGCACTATGTCTCAGACTTACGGGATTTCACCTTATGAGCTGATTTCCAAGAACACATTAAGCTTGTAAGTAGGAGGTTACCTGTATTGCAGAGCATCACTTGTACTCATGTACAGTAAACTTTATTTTTGTCCAAATGAAGATTTGATGCTAAACATTTGAATTTGATGCTAAACAATTTTCATGCTAGCGTAGAAAATACCAGAAACTAGTGTGATTTAGATCTCACACACATCTAAACTGGATGGTCAGTGCTGGTCCATGGATACACAGTATGTCAGTGTAACTCAACTATAGTGGGGGGAGGTGGGCTGGGGGGCTCAGGATCCAGAGTGTGATGTGATGTAGACAGTGAATGTATGCACATTCTCATAATGGCACAGATGCTCAGCATGATCCCCCCCACCCCTCCAAAAAAAACCCCACAGCTGCCATGGGGACTCTGACTGATCTTCAGCCGTGTGGAACAGACAATCAGGACAGAGAAGGGAGGGTTGCTGGGGAGAAGAATTAGGAGAATTAATGTGGAGAGGAAAGCCTGACAATAGATACCATCCATTGAGAAGCAAAAGCCCTGCAGGTTGCACATTAAAAGCCAGGAAGAAGCAATCACCATTCTGTCAGCATGATGGCCCCCTTCCTCCCACCAAGACAGTGTCCCCACATACGCTGCACTCCCTGAGCTCCACTTTGAGGAGAAAAGGTTTTTTAGCATACCACTGCCTAAGTGGTCTCCATATCATTGAGTGCCAATGACGTGGGTACCTAGCAATGTCATCCCAGACTGGAGCAGCAGTGCGCAGATTACCCGGGGGGCTGTGAACAGGCAGACGGACGCAGGACTGTTACACAGTGGGTCATTGGGAATGTCTCTGTCTGTCTCCCCCTCTTCTAAGTGCCATTCACTCTTTCTTTAATCTAAATAATCCTGACACTGCCCATCCGCTCCCAAGTCCTAAACACATGCACACTTGTGCTTCTTTCCTCTGGGGTAGCCTCCACTATGAGACAATTATCCCTTGAATTGGCAGTTAATTAATCTAAAGTCAATTTAACCTTGCCACAGTAACCTTGAGATTTAAGGCAATGACAGACTAGCTGGGAAATTCCAGGCAGTGGGGGGTTGAAAATACCAGGGTACTTCGCTCTGTCAGAGACAGATGAAGATTATAGTAACTTAAAAAGCAATTAAAGGCAGAGACAAGAGGAGAGTGTGGCTCATGTGTAACGTGCAACAGCTGACTGTACCGAGCCACCAGGACCCCTGCTTGCCTAGGCAGTGTTTGTGCGAACCCACCGTAAGGTCCACAGAAACAAACCTAAACACAGGTCATCAACTGTATTTAATCTGTAGTTGAAGCTCAGAGGACAGTACAGCCCTTAAATTCATATATACTGAGTCACCAGTTTGTTAGGTACACCTATCTGGTAGTGGGTTGCACCTCCACTGGCTTTCAGAAGAGCATCAATTTGTGTGGGCAGGGATACTACAAGATGCATTGTGCAGGAATATGGTACCATGTGGTGGTAATAGTTGGTGCAAATTGGACAGCTGCACTTGCAGTGAACAGCCTTTTCCACCTCATCCCAAAGATGCTTGGCAGGGTTGAGATCTGGACTGTGCAGAGCACTAAAGCAGTGAAAACTCAATGTCATGTTCATGGAACCATTCGGTGATGATATGTGTCTTGTGACACAATACATTATCATGCTGGAAGTGTCTATCTGAATGTGAATAAACTACAGCCACAAAGGGATGAACTTGGTCACCAATGACAATCAGACATACTGTGTCGTTCAGATGTTCTTCAGTGAGTATCAGGCCCCTAATGTGTGCCCACACCATCACACTGCCACCACAGGTCTGTATTGTTAACGCCAAACTGGACAGGTCTGTGGATTCATGTTGCTTGTGCCAGATTCTGATCCTTCTATCAGCATGATGCAAAAGTAGCCCAGATTCATCCAAGCAGGAAACTTTTTTCCACTCCTCAGTGCTCCAGTTTTGATGCTCCTATGCCCACTGGAGATGTACTTTCTTGCTCTTCCCTGACAGTATCTGCACACCAGTGTTGAATCTGGATGTGATTTGCCTGGTTGTGGACCGTCTGTTTGTTTGCATGATTCTGACCATTCTCCTTTGACCCTTCAGGTCCACAAGCTGTTTTCCTCCCAAGGATTGCTGATCACTGGTACTTTTTGGCTTTTCACAGCACTCCCTGAAAACCCTTGAAATGGTTATGCATGAAAGGCCAGGGTGACAGCCATTTGAGAGATGACAGAACCAGCATGCCTAGTGCTGACCGTCAGGCCAAAGTCTCCAAGGTCACTGGTTTGGCCCATTCCATTCAGTTAAACACTAACTGGTGCTACAAAATGCTGGTCTGCCTGATTTATGCCACACACTGCAGCCACATTGACATATGATTTGTTTGGAATGTACATTTTATGTGAAGGATGAGGTCTGCCTAATAAACTGACAACTCATAAATTAATAAATGTAATACATGCCACCAATAACACTTACATACCTGAGACACCTAGGAAGTTTATTCTAATACGATGCTTCTTAGTGTTCCTAAAAAAAAAAGAATTGTCAATGTGAAAGTATTCACGACGCAATGCATTTGTGTGAAATGGATTCACACATTCATTAATAAATCAGAATTAATCAAACTGCCATGTTTTGACTGCAGCAACGGCCTGCAGTTATCATTGATTCGCCACTGATGGTCTGTGCAATAGCAAAAAGCAGCAAAAAAAGAGAGGGGAAATGTCCATATATCATCCAGCATGTTTTTCTAACAAAGTTTTAACGTTACAAAGTTGCCAGACAGCTCTGGAGAAAGTAGAAAAAAATAAAATAATTTACGTCAAAGTTCATTATCATGTAAGTGTCTTCCTGTTTAGAACACCAGCTAAAGCATAAATAAACCATGGGGAATAGACTTTAGACCTTTTCTTCTGCAATGACAAATCCAGAGCACAAAGCAAAGACTGCTTTTTCAAATTTAGAAATGATTTTAAAAATTTTACCAAGTGGCCAGCACCGTGAAGCAGCAGGGAGCGCTGTCACCTCACAGCACCAGGGGTGTGTGGGGACAGACTTGAATCCAGCTTAATCTGCGTGGAGTTCATACGTTCTCCCCAAGTCTGTGTCGCTTTCCTCCCACAGTCCAAAGACCATGTGTTTCAGGTGAATTAGTCTCTGTAAATTGTTCATAGTGTGTGTGTGTGTGTGTGTGAGACCTTCATGACTTGGTTATATTTATTTTACTATTAAGTAAAAAAATGCATCATGCGGGTAAATGAGTGTTCAGCATGATTAGAATCAGATACTTTGTGATCACGCTCTTCTTTTCTTTTTGAAGGTTTCAAAGATCTCTGGTGAACATAAACTAAGGAGAAGAAACATAATGCCAGCCAACCCCCAATATGAAACTGCCCAGAAGATGCACCACATGTACTGGAGCTGTTCAGTTTTCATAGATTTTCAAGAACCAAAAACACACATATGAAAAGGAAGTCGATCTCATCCACAAAAATATTCAATTACGGTGTATTTGGTAAAGTTTAAATACGTATTTTTCTTCCCAGTGACATGACCACCCCGCCACCAAAATGTGTCATAATCACCCAACGCCAGCCAGCTCTGCCTACCCCTCCACACGAAAACAAACCCACTGTTTTATTGCCAAGCACTCCGGATTAATTTGTCGCCTGTTTGTGTTGCTCTGACAAGACGAAGTTCTCCCTTCACGCCCAGCTGAATCCTTGTGATTAAAGAGACGACAACCAAAACCATCTGCTTGTCACATTCATCTGTCATTGCGGAGCATTCGCCATCAGCAGCCCATCACTCAGCAGCACGGCGTCCGTGACTGAGAGGGGGTTGGCCAACCACCATGCCACTTTCGGGCCAGAGGACAAGACACGGAGTGCAGAGCCTTTGGAGATCACTGCCTTTATTTATATATCGGCTTTTTGTTGTTCTTCTATTGAGGCAGATAAAAAACCAGACGTGGACGTTCCACCTGCTTTGATAGACTGTCAGGGCTTTTCACGGAACATGCTTCTCTGAATGTAGCGACATGCAGAAGCCAAAGAGGTGTCTAGGCCTTGAGTTATTTTGGTTTTTGTAGTTACCATGCAGTTTCTTCACACCACCGCAGAAAAGCAAGTTCAGATCCCAGAAGACGTATTTATTTATCTTATATTTAGCAAATGCCAGTGACAGTTGGGACCTGTGATGCAGCCTTACGTGTGTGGAATGACTCCAATTAAACGAGAGGTGAAATTGGAAGTGGGCGTGGCTTCCGAGCATTTTCACTCCTGCACCCATGCTGCTTTTGGCCAACAACAGACCTGCAAAGGTCTGCGAACATCTCTCCGCACGGTGGAGACATATCGGAAGTGCTTACTTCAGTGGCAAAGATGATTTTCTTCCCATTTCTGTTCAGGCACACTTCTAGACAAGCGATTCTGCTTCTTCTTCATCTTCTCATCTCCCCAAGTCCCCCAGCCAGCACACATCGAATGGAAACTGTGAAAAAATGGAGTCAGCAAGGAAGTCCTGGGAGATACAGGGAAATCCAGCGCTCATTCCTCATTCCCAGCTTCCCCCTTGGCCTCAGCTGGATTTCCCTTATCTTCATCGCTCCTTCTTCTCTTGTCTTTAGCCCCACAAAATGTCAATACTGTGCTTGGTGTGATGGAGCGTCAGTAGTGGCATGGATAAACCCCCTGGAGTGACAACTACCTAAATTATGAACCAGTGGTGTGATTCAAACACCTGAGCTGCAATGTCACTCCATACCAGTCAGTGCTGGAGAGGGTCGGTCTCCCAAAGGGTCATCTCTGCACCCTCCACTTCAGTTACCTGACACCATAGATTTACTCCTGTCTTCTGCCCAGTGGCTGCACATCAAAAGTGACAGTTTATTAACTCAGGGACAATACATTCACTGGCCACTTTATTAGGTACATGTGCATCTATACATAACTCTCATCCTTCACAGAGGCTCTACACATGGTAGTAACACAGTCAAGGTCTAGAGGTGCAGTTACTATTTGAATTTACATAGAATGGATAAGAAATGTATCTCTGTCACCTTGAACTCATTTAATGGTGCCAGGCACAGAGTCCAGTATTTCAGAAACAGCAAACATTGTAGGATTTTTGCACACTACAATTCCACAAATGTGTCAGGGACCTTACTTTACTACAGTAGGCTGTATTGTCCCACTCCTCAGGCCAATAGAGCACAATAAAAACAGCCTAGGTACTGTGAGGTGAGGCTACTCACACTGCCTTTGTGCTGCTTTTACATAACATACATAGAAAAAAATAAATCATAAAATATCAATAGTCCTGATGACAATGACAACACTGAATTCATCTACAGTAGAGTGAGGTGGCCAGAAGGATAGAAGCTAGAACCATATGAACAAGAAGAGGATGTTGGTGACTTTACCTCACCATAAGAACCATTGCTGCTGGTTGTTGGGAATTACCGTTGTGTCTGAAGTCAATAATACCATGAGTTACACAGGCAGGAAACTGTACCCCACCTGGGGGGCCACAGGGAAGTGCTGCCACATGTTGATCACCACGGCAGCATAATGGAGGGATAAATATAGATGAGTGGTACACAAATACGGTCACCAGCACACCACTTGGTCCAAGGAGGACTGGCAATGCAGCCATTGCTGGTCACGTTCACACACTTATATGGCAGATACCTTGTCACTGTGACACACTGTCAGCAACAGATTGCCACTGTCACAAGTGTGTCAGTGTGGAAAGGTCAGGTGGTGTGAGTCATGGTCAGACTGAGTGGACGGAAGCTTGTCATCATGTTGTCTTTGCCGTGACAAGCATGAGTGGGTGTCCACAGTCATGGCCAATGGTTTGAGTACAATTGCTTGAAACTAGTTGTTTTTTATCGCTGACAGCATTTCACATTTCTGTAAATATTTGAAAATGGGAGAGAAGCTAAAATTATCTCAAAATGTTTGATTGCTCAGAATAAACAGCTTTTGCCTTAAAAGGCAAAATATTAAAAATATTCAGGAAAATATTAACAGTGTTGAGGCACTTTCAACGATTTAGGTAGAGCTGGACACATTTTTACTGGAGCAATTCATGGTAAGTCCCTTGCTCAAGGGTACGACAGCAGGTGGCACATTTCAAACATGGGTCCACCGAGTCCAAAGGCAGCGGCTCTTACCGCTTTGTCACCCGCTGCTTCGGTGGATAAACAGGGTCTCAGACTTCATAGCAACAAAACCAAAATTACAAAGGCAGATACACAAGAAATTCAGCGGAACTCCAGTTACCAGTAGGTGCTGGGTTTGAAAGAGGTCTGAAGACATGACATGCTAATACTATACAAAGCAGCTGAGTCTAAAAGTGGTCAAATGGTTTGTGCCCAAATACCAGGTACATCTGTCACAGAAGCAGCAGCTACTTCGTGTGGCAACTGGAACTGTGCTGGAAACCAAGACAGCAAAAGCTGCAGTATGAAAGAAGAACAGGAGCCACAAGTCGCATGTCACCGTTGGACACTTACTGAAAACCCAAAAATAACTACAGAGAAAATCCCCTCAGAGCATCACAAAGAGATTTAGGAAATTGGCTGGATCCAGGGCCACTGCGCAGAAGTGTATATTCTTGAGCACAAAAACAGGATCACCCAGAAGTGGAAAAGCATAAATGAATTTGATTTCTATGGCCTCTCGAACCACCAGATTTAAACATTATTTAACCTACGTGAGCTATGTGGGACTGGAGAGTACAGACAAGATTCCGATGCTCACAGACACACGGACATTGATAGTTATAGATAGATCTATAGACAGGATAGTCTACATTTCCAGGGCAAAACACAGGAAAAAAAAAATACAAACACAATAAATTATGTTATAGCTCATATGCAGACCTCTGAGATGGTAGAGATGTCGGGAATGTGAACAGTTCACTCATAGATTTCCTACATGTTGCTTTGATGGAGCCAAATCTGGCAAATACTACAGCAGATTAACAGAGAATATTCATATAAACATAAACTGCACTTAGGAGGAATGTACATTCATTATTATACTTGTACAATTTTTAAAAATCTAGCGCTGAAAAGTGTTCTCTACAGTAAGTCAGCAACAATGGTACCATGTGGTGGTAATAGTTGGTGCAAATTGGTTAGTTAGTTTGGACACCACAGAGGGGTCCAGTGTGTTCAAGGTCCATCCAACAGAAATTTTCACCCATCGTATTTTGTGTTTGCTCTAAAGTGAGATACGCGTAAGTAGAAAATACGTAACTTGGAACGTGACGCTGCACACATTTTGTTGGTCTTCCTCAGACACCTGGACAAGTTCCTTCATGTTGGTACGAAGTTGCTATGCCAACCCTTTTCCCAAAAGCCACTCATACAGTTTTCAGCTGGATATTTCACTGGTGCTATTCAAGTTAAAATGGACATGCAATTCTTTTGGAACCACCTCGAGTGTCTCCACTACCACCACCTGACTCACAGCAAAACATGGTTCAAGGTTCACTTTGTTGTCATTCTGCACTTATACAGTTGCAGAAAATGTTGTTTCTCCTTGACTGCAGTGCACAGAACACTAGACAACACAGAACCACACATCACTTCTGCGGCACACAGAAATATATACACGTGTAAATATTTACAGTATATTTTTGCACATGTACAAACTTTGCTGGAAACCAAATGAGTGGTGTTTTGGAAAGTGCATTCATTGTAATTCTGGAATCCTATTACAAGTTGTTGCCCCAGAGACGGCCTCTGCTAAACAAACAGATAATGATGATGATCCCTCATCTTGTCACCTCGGCCCCCCCCAGGGTAGTCTCAGTGCAGGTGTGCAGGTCCCCCGGTCTAATTGCATCTTGTCCTGCGGCCTTCGCTCCAACTCTGCTGTTGTGGGTCCTGGGGATAAGGGAGACTGCTGGGCGGTCAGTCACTCACACCCAGAGACGACAAGGCTCCTATACTGACAGGCGGGAGCAGCTGGCACCAAGCTTGGCCACAGCCACGTCCATAGTTACTGCAGTTACTACAGTACACCACGCCTGGGCAAAAGCACGCAGGAGACATGCTCTGGAGCCCGACAATTGGCCGACTATTAAAAATCACTTTCCATCAAATGAAAATGCACGTTTGATATGCTGCAAATGTGTCACAAACACTAACCTGAAATGTTGTGGAAATGATGTTTCCATTACATTTTTTTTCCTCCAGTGAAAAGTAAGGATTCATCCAACTTGCGCTTTGCAAACCATTACAAATCAAATAAATGATGAAGATTAATAATCACATAAATCAGTTTAAGATAATTGAATTCAGTTGCAGTGACAAATGGAAACCAATAAGGGTAGTTATTCTTCAACAATTACCCAAAAGATCATGTCGAGGGTTTTAATTTTACGCTTCAGGAGCCCTAATACACACACATGCTATCTCACTCTCTCTCTCACACACACACACAAACACAGCCACACACTAACAGAAGGGGGAAAAAACCCAAAATACGTTATTCCCTATATGTCGTAAATGCCTAAATTTTGTTAGGTTGCTTTGAGAGGAAGAAAGAAAAGCGCCATTAACAGCAAGGAAGAGCGTCACTGAAACCTTGTACTAAAATCAATACCTTGCTCTGCCGGACATAAACTTTAATACCGTTTTTATATTATCATTCTCAAAAATAACATTTGCCGCATAATTTGTGTTCTAAATCCGTGGCTCAATTTTTTTGTGGGCGCTTTCTCGGAAACATGCCGTTTAATTGAATATTTTGAGTGCAAAATGCAGCATAGTGCACTACAGTACAAATGGCTGGTTGTGTGCATCCTGAGCAGCAGAACACATGATGGCAACAAGATGGAGGTTCTCCAGCAGTCAGTACAACTCCAGTTGCTGAACTCATATTTGATAGCTGCACTCTGCAATGCACCATAAGGTCAAGCTGCTCATCTCAGCATTATTGATACATTACGATTACATACCTCTTCACAAATATACTGTTCTGTTGGAGTTAATGTGTTTAATATGCATTCTATGCCTTTCATCAGGCTCCATCTCACACAGCGTGGCCTACCTGCCGTCCCCCGGTATCTATTATCCATTTCGGCCTCCCCTTCACCTTATGAAATATAGAGTGCCAGTATTTGCCCCCTGTGGTGTTGGTAGGTGAGGGATCACCTGATAAAGCAGTAGCCATCTGCCATAAAATAAAGAGGACAGAGTATCGCAAGGGTGTGTGTGTGGGAGGAAGAAATATGGCTAGTGTAAGAGGAGGAGTGCAGTGAGCTTGGGGAACCCCTCGAGCAGCTGGGAAGCTGATGCCATGGAAAAAAGATCAGCGGAGAGCGATCTGTGGGCAGAGCTGGAGCGTGATTTTCCGCATGGCCAGGCCTGCAAATACATAATGCTGCCTGTGTGTGAGAACCCCGCAGCAGGGTGAGGACCGAGCCGGCCAACCAGGAGTTCTCGTCTGCCTTTTCACCCTGCTGTAAACACCGGGATGCTATTAAAACATTAAATATTTTGGTATCTTTCTCAAGGTGACAGTGGGTGTGGCTCAGAAGAACATTATTCACATAAAAGCCTGGCGAATGTGAAGTTTAGGCTCTGGGAGCAGAGAAGAAATGTTTTTTGCACTTATACTATTGTGCAGTGGAAAGACGATTGAACGCCCCCTAGTGTACAAGGTAAGAATAGACGTAGTTTCTCGGTGGGAAATCAGGCGTAATTGTGACCTCTAGTGGTGATAGTTTAACATTGCAACGGTCTCGCACGCCAAGTACTGCTGTTCAGCATCAGTGAGGTAAAAGTTACCGCTGTTCTAATTTTACAGTTAAAGCATTCGCCCAAGGATTGCATTAGTTATTTTAATATAATCCACCCACAACCAAGTTAACCGTTTAATAACAAAATTCTACAGGGTAAATATGCTTTTAATTAATAATGCTCACGAAACAAAGCATTTGGAGAACACGTCATTACTGTAGGCACAGTTAGAAACATTTAACCTGAGTTTTACGTAAGAAAAACTTGCATGCCTGTTTTTCTTCTGCTTTGTCCATTCAGTACTGTTGAAGGCAAAGGAATGCATGAATAAACATGAATAAATGAACAGCTGTACTGTATAGCAATGTATGGTCGCTGTTTATTGACAAAGTCCCACATTTAACAGTACTAGATTTCCATCTTATTTTGTTCAATAAACAGTCAACGTAGTCATGCAAAAAAGAAATAAATACTACAAATGGAACTGTAGTATCAAGGAGTGCAGAAGAATAGAACAAGAAAACGTTTTTTTTATTTTTGCTTTGTAAACTTTTGCAAAAAAAAGGCAGATATTTTAAATTGGTTCAAAAGCTTGATAAATCTACCCCTAAGAAAACTATTTGAAAGCATACAATAGATATTATAGATTTGACATTTACATCACATTTTCTGTATTCCCACACTCAATCAGGCTGAAATGCCAGGGTCGGCCGTGACGAGGCAAAAATGATGTCTCAACCAGTTACTGCGTTGCCTCTTACAGAAGGGAGGTGACCGACGCTGGAAAAGGTGTTTCTGTCATCCAGTCAGGCGGTTTCTCAGGGCTGGCCGCTCCTTACATCAGTTTGACATCCTTTCTGACAATCATCAGCACATGGAAGAGATTTCCTTTCTCATTTTAATTCTAAGCCATCCTTAACTAGTGTGTATGTCATAAGCGCCATTTCATTTGGTCTCCTGTTATGATCAGTTTTTCTTCACAGAGTAACCGCGGAAAAGCATCAAAGCCAACAACCTTGCCGCCTTCCTTCCTTACCCTTACCTTACCATCAGCTTCACTCCCAGGAGGGCTGTCGCTCATCACAGGGGACTGTAAGACCCAGAGACACAGGTCACAGTTTTTGCACAATGATACTGACTTTCAAACCACAGCAGTGTGTTTGAGAGATAGTAGCATCCTAAGGTAAAACATCCATATGATTCTAGTGCTCTGAATGTTTGGTGACATTTAAACCAGCTCTTTACTCCATGGTCATTCCACCAGCCTGACTGTCACACAGACATCGAGGCTTAAAATTGCACAACATCCATTCATCACCCATACCGCTTGTCCTGGTCAGGGTCATGGTGGTCTGAAGCCTATCAGGAATCACTGGGCACAAGGCAAGGAGGGATACACTGTGGATATACCCCCAGTCCTACTCGCAGCTACTCACACATAACACTGCGCGACAGTACACTGTAAATTATACTCTGAAAATTTCCAGCTCAGTATCTAAAGCCATTGGAATTCTATGGACAATCTAGTATTTAGAGGTCTATCTCTTTTTTTACTTTATGAATTGATTTTCCACATTCCTCCACCTTCTACTAACCCTTTTTGTGAAGAAATTTGGTTTGTCTCCACATACCAATCTACACAGTGCAACAAACATGTCAGAGGATGGATGGTCTTTCTCTCGTCCAAATGTATGAGAAGTGTCAGATCCGTGCAGCTGGAAAGAGAGAAGGCAGCAGTACAGGATGATACTGATGCCACATGAGCAAAGAGGAATATTGACATAGTAGCTGTGTTGGGCAGCCATGCAAGCTAAAATGCTTCACTTCAAAATAAGCGTGTGAATGTTGAGTTTAAGTGCTATTCATCACCTTTGACTTTTTAATGGAATGCACGATTGTTTACAGAACTTCTTAGACCCTAATCAGTTTGACTAAACATTAATTACAAAAAGGACCTGGGTAAATATCAACGTTCTGACTGTAATACCCCTGAGTTAAGTACCCTGCTCCTTTAAAAAAACACTGCATGAAGAATAAATGTACTGGATTAGCACACAATCTATCATTGCTAGTTGCCTTAAACAAAAGCATCAGCTAAATAATGGTTAATAAATAAGTATTATTACGTGTCTATGTGGAAATAGGCTTATGTTGGGAATCTTACATGCATAGATCACTGTCAGCCCCATAAAAATAATTCATCATTACTTAGCAAACATCTTTGATCAAGGTTAACAATGTTAGATTTGTACATTAATCAACTTAAATTTATGTACTTGAGTATAGAACTGGGAATTGTTTCCGGAGCTGTTTATTTTTTCTACACAATACTATTCAACGTGTAACACTTTTGCACCCTCATCCCTGAACATCAGCCTCCCGAGCTGCATCTTCTTGAAGTGCACTACAGCCCTCATCTCCCCGGCCACAGAGAGAATGGGGAGCGCCATGAACAGTAATGCATTTATCATTAAACAAACAGAAAATGGCTACATCAGTCAGTTAATATATTGCTTTGGTAAATAATGCACAATTTTATTTTTATTTAATTTTATTCACATTTTTATCTTATTCCCATTTCACTTTTTGTGCTTTCGTAAGCAGTAGAGATAAACAACACTCTCACTGGCCGCTAGACAAACATTTGATTTACTCTTCAGCTTCCATAGGTGTTTGCGATACTTTCACTGGTCAGTGCCCAACATTGGTGCCACTCCGGGACACTCTTCATCTTCCACACCTTCCCCTTGCAAGTGTCTCTCAAAAACTGTAAAACTAACATTGTTTAACATTTCTTTAGTGCAAGTGACTGGAGTATCTCTCGCAGTTTTACGCATACAGTAACAATCTTTGTTTTCTTTGCTTACATAAAGACAGTTTGTCAGGGAAGGAGTCAGATACTGATTTGTGTTTAGGACCTCAAGCTGTTTGACTTCTTTTATTGTCTTGTAATGTTTCTAACTGCAGAAAAACTGAAAAACGGGTTTAGTGCTGAATTTGCCAGCCTGCTGGGGCAGCCGAGTGGGTGCAAACACTACTGGTAGCAACAGCAGGCTCCACATACGCTGTTTGTGGCAGTGTGCCAAATGCAGAGTATGTAAACAGTGAGGGGCAGTGCATTAGACAAGGCATATGTCACATAAGAAGTCATTTATTGCTCAGATGAGCCAGAAGAACTGTTATACACAGAGACACACACAAGTGTGAAGCAGCATTGTGGTCATTTACTGCAATTCACACATCTGACTGCATTGCTTTCATTTGTCACACGTGGATTTTGCATATAAGGCGCTTAAGAAAACTGAATACTATTGTACACAATGCACACTCTATACGAAAACAGAAAAGTGTAGAAAAAAGTCTAAGCAATCTATAAAAGTTGTCTATATGGCTACAGAAACAGTTCAAGCTTTTCAGCGCTAAAGGAGTTACAGTGCAAACACCCATTTAGTGTCCCGACTATCAGTCAGCTGCTCTTTGCATTTGTTGAGAACTGGGGGGATAAAAACTGGTTCACCTTATAGAAGTGATAAATTTCTTATTAAGTCAGTATATCTCAAAAATGCTTATTAATAAGTTTCACTGTACACACTTAGTGCAAACTTGATAAATGTATAAATGTACAGTATCAGATTAAATCAAAGCACAAAATTAATTGATGTAAATTTTGCACAGAGAACCTTGATGCCTGTCCTGTGGGTCCAGTTCTGATCCAGTACAAGTCAGAGATTAGATCTCCTGCAGAAGGTCAGCAGGGAAGAAGCCAAGTTTACGTCCAGTGCTCACCTTCAGGTAACCATTCACTTCCTCACCTTTTTTCACTACAATCTGAAACAGTAAAGTGAGCCATGTTAGAGTCCACTTTTATTCTGCATTGCAAATATCAGGTTAACGTTACTCATTTCTGAAATGTGCTTAAAAATGCCAACACTTGTTAATGTCATTTCAGTATCCAACAGACAGCTCTGACCTGGTCTTTCTTTAGCGTTATCTGTCCCATCTCCCTGTTCCCCACAAAGGATCTCGTCACCTTATAGACCATCTCACCAGCTCGGACTCGGATGATGTAGTTGGCAGGGAGAAAGCCGGTCTTCTCCCCAATCTTACCCTGAAACATTAGCCAGGCTGCATCAGTTCCAGATATCCACAGCAATAAGTGTAAATGTGTTCCTTGTACACATATACTGTAGAACAGCAGTACCTCCATTAGCACTACCTCCTACTGCGCCTCTTCATTTCAGCCCTTTGAGTAATTTATCATAATTTACCATATTTTTAAAAAGTTCCATTAATGTTTTGAAACTTGAATTTCAGCTTTGTGATCCAAATAACTCAGTTTTCTGTGTTTATTTGTTATTTTTAAAAGTATAAGTAATCTATTTTGGATTTTGTTGAGCATGTGCAGTTTTCAAGCTCCATTTATGCTACATAGTGTTTTAATGACCTCTTATAGCACTGTTTCATTAAGTCATCCATTACTCAAGGACAATGCACATCTAAAGCATTATTGTCCTGTATAGAATGGAACAGATACTATATGAAGTTTTTTTGTTGAAGCACCTCTCACAGCTTGACTTTTTGCTAACAGTATCAAAGTGCTCTTGAAGTACAAGCCAGAAGCAGAAAGCACTCTGCTTAGTAAGCTCACCCTCCACCACTCTTCATTGGAGTCATCAATCACCGTAACTCGATCCCCAGGACTGAAAGATACACACAGGCACACGCGTACATACACACACACATACACAAAAAAGGCTTGTTATTTAGCACTGAAAACACTACCCAAGGACTACTGTTTGAGAACTGTACAGCAAGACAGAAGCAACAAGGACAACGTGTTTGATGGATGAAAGAGAGAACACGACAGGTGATGTACAGTATGAGTATTTCAGCTCATAGGTGAGCTGACGGAAGTACAGACTCACTGGAGATCCAGGTCATCTTTCTCAATGGCCTTGAAGCGGTACAAAGCCAGGTAGTAGTGTGACTGTGAGAAAACACCCAGTTTGCCAGGCTGTGGCTTTTTGTTCTGTCAAAAACAAAAAAAGACATCGATCAAAATTACCAAGCCTACCATGTCCTTGGTAGTACAATGATAAGATACATATCATCATTCATTTTTTCCCAACATGGACTCCATCTTTGTGTTCCTCACCTTGTCATCAGCTGCAGATTTGTCTCCCTTTTTGTCCCCCTCTGGGTTTGCTGAAACCAAAAAGCACAGGTACACCATTTACAGTTGCGTTAAATCACACTGTCACACCCATTTAAGGAGATTACACCCCAGTGCAGGCAGTATGGGTACAGTCAATAAATTAAACGATACTCTAGAGCTACTTTTATGGTTTGAACCATAGCTGTGCCCCGCAGCTTCCACTCTCAAAATTTATTGACTATCCCATGTATTTCTCTCTCATGTAGATGCCAATGTGGCTTCACACTAGTTTAGCCCGCAGCTGCAACAGCACCACACTCACCACCATCAGCGCCTCCCTCCTCAGGTTTCGGCTGCTGAGCTTCCTCCTCCTCCATCATCATCATCATCATCTACCACAGGAAAGAAGGTTGGTTAGTGCAGTTAATCACATTTCAGTATCCTTCTGTTGAAACCCATATCTCCTGTTGCTGTGGTGATACCCCATGATCCTCTAGATGGATACACTCATTTTGTCATCCTTCTGGGCTTTTAACACATTTGTGCACGTGAAAGTGTAGTCAGTGTTTGACCACATATGTAATGCTTGTTGTAGCTGTATTTTTTGCTAAATAAAGCAACTGTCAGAAACTGTCCCTCTAGCTTTTAGTTCAAAATATGCATTGATAAAAGGAAGTCTGCTTGAGGTGTCAGAAGAAACACTTTGATGTACACAAAGAGCTAAACATTGGCTTTTTCAAAGACAGCAGAAAACAGACTGCAACACTATTTTGGTTATTTCACTTGGAACTCACAGCTGGCAACACACACTTACTGTTAGATTCAGGCTGAGAACTTTGAGCAAAGATGGATTTTAAAAAAGGACTCGATGGTGTTGTGTTGAGAACAGGAGTCTCTTTACGTCAGAGCTAACGCCTTTCCTTGGCGCTTCCTCGTATCCGTATGCTGGTAAAAATAACACTGCGACCACATTGCAGTGTCTCCCAGACGGCAGCATTGCATTTTCAAGTCAAGAAAAACAAACTTAACATTAAAAAGACCTGCGTTTGAAGAGTCCCTTCCCCTTCCCCTCAAAACTGCTGCCTGTCTAAAGCAAACAACTTTTATGTCAAATTTTTAAAGTGTTCAATTACAGATTGTGTTAAAAGTCACACTCAACTGTTCCAGGTATTCAATGACAGTACCCATTTTGATTTTTGTTAGTATGTGCTGTAAAATAACAAACCACAGATTTTCTGCCAGTAGAATGGCTAACATAATGGTTTTTCTACACAGTTTGTACTATAAACACTAACTATTCCATGACACATTATTAGAAAATGTGGCATTAGGAATACATTGAAGTCAATCTTTTTGAATCAAGTGGGGTTTTTTTGTATGCCAATATGACCAGTAATTTTGACTCCACACTGAAAATGCACTAGAGCCTTGGAGTTATTTTAAAACTGATCATGGCCTATGTGTTGCATAAAAGTGATATTTTCTAAGTTTTTAAAACCCAAATTATGCCTGCAGCCCAGTTTCTAGCACAATCACAGGGCCCCACACCTACATTTTTCTTGTCCTCAGATCTCTTCTTACGCTCCTTGTTTGCCATGATGACTCCAACACGCAGAGTTTCATACACAGGATCAGTGCGGTTAGACTGGGCTGCAGAAGGTGAGACAGCACCACAGGAAAGTGAGAATTACTGAAGCGTTTCTTTTATGATTACAAAGCTCCTGTGGGATGGAAAAATATGTGAAGTGCAGATGTGTCTTAAATAATCTAAATAATTAGACAGCTCTCTATTGACTTATGTAACAAACTTTTAAAATGTATTTTAAATTATGTATTAAAAAATTATGTACAGAGCAACAACTTTCCGTTCATGTTCATCATACCCATTATGCAAATTTTGAATAAGTCATTCAATTACTTTAGGAAACATTTTAAGAAAGAATTTTCTTGGACAGAATTCCATTCGCTATATTAAATGTCGCTCATGTCACAACACAGTGGTGCCAAGCTGAGACGAGTGAGAAACAGCGTGACCCACAGAAAGGCAGCAGCTCCTTGACGGTGGCATTCTGCTGGCTGCTATAGAGAGGAGAGCTGTAGGCCCGTCGAAAACCAGGAGGCTACCGGGAGTCAGAGGAAGCAAGGGAAGGAGATGCATCCATCAGGCACAGAGGAGAGAAAAATGAGAAAGGCATATAGTTTTCATGATTCTTATACGCTTTATATTCTTATTAGTTTAAAATCTTTTAACTACACAAATAAAGGGCCTCCATCATATTTCACACACAGCACCAGGTTACAAGCAGAGAACAGAGTGCACAAAACTACAGTATTTTAAAAATGATGTGATTACGTATAAACACACCTTTGATGTTCACAAACTATACATGTGGTATGAACATAATACAAAAGGACTCACAATTTTGCCAAAACATCGCTGAAATTCAACGTAGGACTGACATTGGTGGTGAATGTTGGTCTTGCAGTTTTTACACCTCAGAGCAAACTTGTTGTTGACTGAGGAGAGCGAGAAAGGCGGTGGTTGTAAAGCTCTGACAGATGAGACCTCATACATTACACTCGACTGTGTGCCAGTCAGTCCTTATTGAGGTCAGCACCTCTTTCTGTTGCAGTAAACTGATGCATTTACTGGGCAAAGAAGTGAAACAACACAGGCTGCTCTGTTAATCCATGCATATGGTGCAGAGGCTAACAAACTGACTAAAGATTTGGTTCAAGTCCTGTCTGGCCATGAATCTAACAGCCTCTGTACCAAACACAGGGATTGTGTAGCTCAACTGGGCTGAAGCAAAATCGTGAGTGGACCATGGAACCCAGTATTCTACCTCATCTATAAATGAAAGTTTACTTCAGCACAAAAACCTGCTGAGTTCAATAAATATTACCCAATCGCCCCTACTAACAAATTTAATTAGGACTGAGAACGGGTTCCTCACATAAGAAGTTTGTAAGCCGAATATGAAACACTGGCCAAGGGATATCGTCGATTATACATGCAGCTACTTATGTAACATATGTCCCTTTCACATCAAAAACTGTGATATCAGACTTATTTACCAAAGTTCAACAATCGTTTGTCTGTACTTGTGTTTCTCTCTTGTGAAAGGGACTTTTTTGTGCCCTTTGCTGCACGTTACTTTGCAGAAAAGTGTCTACTGAAAGGATAAATGTAAATGTGCTGTAGAGTAGATAAAGGGTTCAGGCAAACGGAAACATAGCAGCAGACTGTCTCCATTTGAACAGTTTGTGGAAAACAGGCTTGTAGATGTCCACCCTCTAGTGAGCAGGGCTGCCAAACGCACGTGCATTTTGAGTATCCTGTGTAAATATGGCACACAATAACAAACAATAGGAAAACTTAGATGTAGAGGCCACAGTGTCATCTACAGCCTGTTTACCTTCTAAACTCTTTTGTAAAGCTTAAGTCAATATTTACTGTTTGTATAACTGTTTGTTGGCACATTGGGTGAAACTTTACAGTGTGATTGGAATTGGTTTGATAACTTTATGAAAAATAAAGTTGGTAACAGCAAAAAATGTTGTTAGTGGAAAGTTTGTAAGTCAGAGATCAACTCTACTTATTTCAATATTTCAAAGATTTGGTAGAAATCGTTCCAAAACTGATACAGGAAATATGTAACTTTGTGAATAAGTAAAAGCATAAACTGTTAATTATCCAGTGTATTGTCTTTAACAGGAATCTAAAATATTTAATAATATAATGTGGTCCAATGCACTTACGGACAATCATGCGTGCACAGACATCGCAGAACTTGGGCTTTTTGCAATAATGGTCCTTGAACTTGTGTGGCTTGTCATTCACCGGCTTCACAGGTTCTGGAGGCGGTGGCTCCTCCTTCTCTTCCTCTTCCACTTCCTCATCATAGACAAAGTACACCTGTTTGTAAGAAAAGTGCCATTAGGAGTGGAGTACACGGCTCCCTAGAATAAAGATCTTAATGTTGACTTGAGTATTAGTCACCATAGCTGAAAGCAAAGTAAAAGCTAAAAATCTTGGTGAACATTTAACAAGGGCTGATAAATATCAGAATTAAGCATTTTATCAGTATTATGGAGAATGTTTTGACTTTGACATACTGGGGTTCATCATGGTGATTCAGCTAATTCTGAATGGGCCCCATAGGAGCCTCCTGATTCAGAGCAGCCCTCCACAGCTGTATACTCCATTTGAATTGCCTCCACAAGTAATATGGCTTCACAATCCATCTGCATGTGTTCTTGTGATTTTCCAGTGTGTTATAGTTACTTTCCCCCACAAACAAGTTTAAAATTTTTGAATTTCCTCATTCTTTGGCCCTTCACTCAGCACTTCATCACCAATTGAGAATAGCACTATATAGAAATGAATTTCCCTATCAAAACATTAGATAATTGAAATAAGATAAGAAATAAGACTGATTGGTAACACATTCGTCAGGGATTCAGATATATCTGACAACAAAATGCATTCTCCCAAACAAGCACAAGGTCCTTCTCAAGTATGTAGGCACATCATAAGCTATAATAACCAAAGATAGACCATAGTAAGTCACACACAAGGTTGAAGTCTTCAGATGCCCTTAAAAACAGAATTTGCTAAAAACATTATACCTTACCTGAGGGACTCTCCTCATTGCTCTTAGTTAAATGTTAAATTTTATCACAAACTGAGATGGTCTGAAGACCAATTCATTTGTTCTTTGTTTGAAAATGCTCTGCTCCTTCACTCACCTGTTCATTGTGCTCCAGCCTTCTGCAAGCCAGAGACCTCCAAGGAAACTACCAGCCTTCAGGATTGCTCATTAGCACTCACTCTTACACACATTACAAGGCTATGGCACTGTGGCTATGGAAAGTTCTTAAAACGGACTTAAACAGAGATCCACAAAATTCCTAAATGCAACTAATGGAAAGAATCACACACTGTTCCTAAATATACCAGACAGCACAATCCTTGTGCGCCATCAGGCTGATCCATGCTTAAGGGCCCCTTCTTTAGCTACAGTATCCTAGATGACAAGCATGTTCTGGTTGAGTTGCTCGTACTGGAGCATTGATCATAGCGGTGCAGAACAAGTGCTGTTCTGTTATGCTTCTGTGAACTTGTACCTGGAGAATGGTAAGCCTTGTGAAGCAAGTTAGGATTTGCCACCCACCGTGTTTCCATCCTCTTTCACAACATTGTCTGGGATAGGTGGGTTATCATGGAAGTCCAGAGAATCCTTATCATCTAGTCTGAAACACAGATGTCGAGAAGTTTGTACATTAACAGCAGAGTTAATGGAATCTGACAGTAGTTCATCGGTGTGAGATCAGCATGGTTCAATTGGTGCAAACTGCACCGGAAAAGTCAGAAACATTTGTTTAATTTCAAATGCTCAGAAGCATTGTGTTTTGATGGCCTAAGAAACAGTTTTATTCTGTCATTAAGGCTATAAAATAAACTTTCAAAGAACTTAGCAATGAGAGTAATTTGTCCAAATCTGAAATCTCTCTTGCTAGCCTTAATATGGTTTATCATTAGGCACGTTTACCTAATAAGCTAAGCATTATTACACTTCTGTAGATCCTTGACCTTGATGCTTTAATTGATTAAAAAGTTATAACACTTGATTAGAAACTTGTAAAAAACCAGTGATGGTATAATTGGACCAATCGGCTTGACCCTGACACCAAGGCCATGGAGGGAAAGAGACTAATCGTTACAGACTCCATTATCTTTTCCAAACACTATCTAGACCACTGCAAAAAAAAGTGAAAACCCATGCAAGAGTAAACACAGCAGCACTTATAGCAGAAGATCAACAGCACTCACTGGTCATACTGGGCCATGGTGCTCTGTGGACTATCCAACAGCTGAGGACAGTAAGGAGCTCTGAGGAGACAAGGCTGCTGGTAAACATTCCTGAAATATCATTTCTGAAATTTCATTATGAGCACCATTTTGAAAAACATACAGTATGGTCCTCAAATTGACACCGTCTCAGCACGTGCTGCTACAAATAAGCACTCATTTTTGCTGTAGTTTTCACAATCTTTGTGTATCAAATATAGTGAATCAAATGGATTTTTCATCAAATCTGACAAAGTTCTAGAAAAATAATCAAATTCACCTCTAATCACATGCAGAAACTCAATCCAATTAGAAAATTAATGGGGATCTGTCTGTATGACAAACCACAGTGCATTGGTATCCATTAGCTGAGAAGAAACTTGATATCCTCAGGGTTAAAAATGGAGCATTTATAATGCTGGATTGACAAACCGTCCTACTTTAAATTCTTGATTTCCTCTCCACCTTTCTATTCCTATTCTGTTTCTACACCTAAACTCAAATGTACACAAAATGGAAATGTAGAGAAAAAGACAAACAGGTAAAATGGCCTAAATGGTAAGCTCGTCAGTAACTGCATGCATAGACTGACCATAACTGTGTTTGTGAAGAGTATCAGACCCACCATTCCTGCTCCATGGGATTTACGTCTTACCAGTAGATTTGAGCCTCTTGCTGGTTCTTCTTGACAGTGATCCTCACAAACTTAGCATTCACCATCAGAGTGTAGAGACTGACAAACCCCTTTGTTTACCTTACTGTCCCTTGTTTTGAATCTTCATGAACTTTCTAGAAGCCGTTCCAACAGGTGGAACTTGCGTGAGCATTTATGTCCCACAATATGCGTGTGTGTGTACTACGTACTTCAGGCTATTTGTGTGTTGGCATGATGGGCTGGAACAGCTGGCCCACCCGGCAGTACTCAGCTGACGAAGAGAAATCAGAGACTTGGCCTATTCCCTCACAACGCAATGACCCCACCCAGTCCTACAAAGCACACGCACACATGCACATGCACACATGCCACATGCACACACACCAAAAGACCAATTTATTTCTTAAGTTTTATATTTTTAAAAACAAACAAAATAACAGATTAAATAAAATTTACAGTAGACATATGCAATCATTGTGCACTTTTTAAATACTTCTGATACGTTCTGCACAGCTGTCAACAAAAAACGCAAACACAATAAGGAGAGAATGGGGAGGATGAGAGACCAGGGAGGAAAGAGGACTGAAAATCAGGAAATAAGAGTGGTACAAAGGTATCTGCTCGGGGGGGGGGGGGGGGGGAAAAAAANAGGTTCGGTTTAACTGTGGTGAACATGGTACGGAGGGGGGGGGGGGGGGGGGGGGGGGGGAGAAAAAAAATCACTGAATATATAGATTTTTAAATCCTTACATCACTTATATAAATATATTGAACCAAGAAGAGGAATTTAAAAAAGTTCTGAGAAAAAAACAGCGCAATACAGAAACCCACAACAGCAGTAAGGCAAACATAAAGCAAGAGATTGAGACAGTAACTGTGCGTACGAAAGACTGTAAAAGTGTGAGATTATTGGGGGGGAGCAAGAAATGACAAGAAAGGAGATGATGGGAGGTGATGAGGAGCAGAAAAGGCTGGAGAGGAGAGCAGGAGTGAGTTAGGGTAAAGTATCAACTGAGGTTGACTGTCCAGTGTGTCCTTTTGTGTGCTACACGACCCCGCTGCCCAGATTACAGATTACATACGGCAATGACGACACACATGTTCACGTGTCTTGTGTGCTTCTGGTAAAAACAAAAAAGGCAAAAGAATCAAAACACAAAAAATTTTAAAAAAAAATCTCAGTGGAGAGCACCCATCATTCTGGCATCACCCCCCTCCCTTTTTCTTTTCAAAAGTGACACTCCATTCCAAACTCTGTGAGCAGTGTCTTCTTTTGACCTGCCCACTTCTCTGGCATGCTCCTGTCACAGACCATCCCCTCCCCCTCCCCCGTCCTCTCCGTCAGCCACTCTTCACTGGGAACTTGCCCTCTCCAAGATGCGCAGGTCATAGTTCTTTTTGGCAGCTCGCAGCTTGAAGAGACTGGCACCACTGTTGTTGAGTTTGAAGGAAGCGCTCTGAGCAGCCATGGTGTTGGGAAACACGGCCACCACCGTATAAAGGTGCGCAGGGTCACTGGCATCATTCTTCCCGCCTCCGCCCCCCGCGTTGGCTCGCCCCCCCTGGGTGTCCTTCAGCCACTGTATCTTGGCACCGCAGAGAGACAGCTGATTGAAGAGCTTCTCTGCTTCTGGACGCGAGATTCCCTCTGGTAGGTCCGTCACCTCCAGCACCCGGCTAACCACTGCCAGAGGGATGGAGGTAGTCAGAAAAAAAATTAAAGGAGAAAGCACTGTTGCTGCAGCAAAAAAGCTCAGCCCTGACAGATTCACAAGGTTAAATGAAGGTGAATTCAGTAACAGTTCAGACGTGTACGGATATATGCAGTACATCCATATATAATGAATATTTACATTTTTATGAATGCATTTATATGATACCCCATGCCAATGTGGAAGCTTCTGTTACATTAATGCAGAATTGTGTCAAATAGCAACATCATATAATATCCTAAACACCCCAACAATGAACTTTCCAAAGAGACAGGCAGGCACCCAAAGCTAACAGATGACACTGCAGAAGGTGCACTGTGCCATCTTACCCACGTCAGTAGTTCCTAGATCTGTAGAGGCTGACTTCAAAGTTTGTCTCTTCACTCGAGTTCCGTGTTTCATACCTCCTTGGGCCTGGAAATTTAAATTTTTTATGATTATGTCACAATCAATTAATGTCCTTCAATTCATTTACAGGTTAGGTTCTTAACTCTCAGACAAAATTTAAATAGATTACATTTATTCATTTAGTAGGTGCTTTCTCTTAAATGTGCAGTTCAAAAATATATAGTATTTCTGCAACAGTTTTTAGATAAGCACAATTTGTCCTAAACCATCTTTGTTTTTGGCGCAAATTACAAAAACAATGCAATTAATAGATAATACAATGGTGACTGTAAAAAATGGTGCAAAGCAAATTCAGGAGCTAAAAGATCTAGACAGGTAGATTCCTAATAAGATGTGTTCTCAAAACCCTCCTGAATTGCCACGTTGTAAAAAAATTAACTCTTACCACAATTTAACTTCAAATATTATACATATTAAACCTCATTTTAAAAGACTGAACATTAAAACAACCTTTCCACAAATTTGTTTTTGATTGATGTATTGCTTAAATATGCACAATGTTATCATTTTCATTGATCATAGACACCAACAAACATCAGGCAGGGAAATTAAAGAGAAATAATGGAGTTTTAAATTCACTGCACAGGCAGAGTACAATCAGTGCTCTCCAACAGACAGGATAATATTGAGTAATGAAAAATATAAAAATGCAGCAAAAAAACTAACACTTTAATGATAGAAATCACTGAAGGAAGACTTAAGAGGCACTAAACGGATAGCAGTTCAGACTGACCTGATGGGAGTTGTAGGACTGACTGTGCATAAGCGGTGGAGGGCAGAGGCTGTACTGCAAGGGCTGCCCCAGCAGAGAGTAACGCCCATCACCTGTGGGGGGGGGGGAGCAAAAAAACATGTAGCAAACAAAAAAAAAAAAAAAAAAAAAACAAAAAAAAAAAAAAGAAANGGGGGGGGGGAAAAAAAAAAAATTAGCAAAAAAAAAAAAAAAAAAAAAAAAACACACACACCCAGTCCAAGACGTGTAATATGAACACTGTTCTTTATGTAAAATGGTGCCTGTGGTCTCAATAATAGACAGAAAACTATACTGCTACTTGAACATGTGTTAACTCCTTAACGTAGCTCTATAAATGTCACACTGCTCTTTTTTATAAAAACAATTCTTACTTTTTTTTTAAAAACTGCTTATATACATAAATTGTAATTCTGGTGTGACAAACCTGATGTACTGAGTAGAATAAAAACAGTAAAAATCTGCACATGTACAAAAATAAGTGAACTCCAAAGTACATTATCTGACTGCTTACACACCAAAATGTATGTGAACAGGTAAGGACTTGGTTTGAACAAGAACGTCATAGTAAAAATGTGTTTTGACAAAACTTCAGTGGGGGATCACATATTTTCATAGAGCACTCTACTTGAGGGAGTGAAATGCGAATGCTGCTGGTCATATCGTGTGCATCTTTGTGAAGGGAAGGCTTGTACATGACCACAGCTATAACCCCAAATGCCAGCGTGGCAGCATCCCAAAAAAAGGTCCAGGAAAACAGATAGATGTCTGTCTTTGACGGAATATCAGCTCCCTCACCAAGAGTGTCAATCTAGTGTTTAAATCGTCACACCACAATAGTTTCTGAAGGTAGTCGGGAGTGTACCTTGGGCTGGTCCACCTGGCCGGGGGAACTGTGAGATGAGGGGCAAGGGTCCCAGGCCAGGACAAACACTGCTCACGCTGCCTGAGGGAGAAGGTGTAGGGGATTGTGTGGGGGAGGCCAGAGGGCTGCTCAGCTGGGTACTGACCTGTAAATGGGAGCAGGGATGTTCATATCAATCTCCTAACACGAAGGAGCATTTTGCACACACAAGCAACAAAAAGAATTTTCGAATTACACTCTTCACAGAATTATTATCACTTTCATACATAAAATACATGTGCAGCATGACTACAGTAAGTGTGTGAACATGCCTGAGTAAATGTGCCCTGGAACAAAGTGTGGTGCTTGCACAAGGTACCTGTGGGCTGGTTTCAGGCTTGTACAGGTCTCCGGGTTTGCTGGGCCTCTGCTCTAGGCTGTAGTACTTGCAAGGGTTCCACTGCACCATTGGAGGGTTCTGGGCAGGTTGAGGACCATTAGGGACACTGATCTGCATCACCATCACACCAGGCCCAGGAGGGGGAACAGCTGGAGGGCAAAATCAACAGGCAACAAACACTCTCAAAACCAGAGACCAAAAGAGACATTCCTCGAAGAAACCTGGAAAGTAGGTAGTTCAGGATGAAATCACAAGAAACTGTGTCCTGGTTAATATGTCCAAACTTCATATTTGAAATATCTTGTTCAAAATTAAAACTGATGTGCACATAGGATCCCAGACACTGACAGCTGGGTCCTTAATTACTTTTACACCAAGATACACAGGAAACAAAGTTCAAAAACCCAGACTATGAAGAGCAGATATTCAGAAAAAAAGTGTTCTCACTTGAATATTGCTGCTGCATCTGTGGAAGGTTGCAGGGAGGGGAGGACTGTGCCATTTGGTACTGTTCAGAGTTGGGGGGCTGCAGGTACCCCACAGATGGACTATTGTGCAAAGAGAAGCAACTAGTTATTTACTACTACTTACTACATGCACTAGAGATGTGTTCAAGTATGTTAAGATAACTGAGCATCCTACATAAGATAAAATGAACAAGTATGAATAAAAGGAATTAAAGTGCGTGGATGTGTCTGTGTGTTTCAACCTGCATCTGTGAAGAAGTGTTTGTCCACCCCCAGATGCTGTGCACTGACTGCTGTTTACCCCCACTGACCTTGTGCTGTTCTGCTGGGTCGGGGTCAGGACACTATAGTAAACAGGCACACCCCCCCCAGGCAGGGCTCCCTGCACTGACTGGCTTGCAGGCACCATCACAGGCTGTTGGAACTGCGGTTGAACCACCTGCTGTGACTCATTTGCCACTGGCACCTGGGGAGAGGGCACAAGGCACTCAGACAGCATCTCATACACACAAAGATGCCAGACTACCTATGACTTTTTTTACTCAACCAAAATTTCTCAGACAGAAATTTACATATGAAACCAACTTTGTAACAGAACTTTAGAATCCTTTAACTGATACTTCTGTAAGTCACCTTGGTAAAACTGTACCTTCTAAACATACCTGGTAGGAAGGCATTGGAGGGTACTGGACCATCATGCCTTGCATCTGTCCACTCATACCAGCTCGTTGGGTATTGAGAAGACTGGGATTCTGAGGCTGTTGCACCCCCATCATGCCCTGGTATGTTGGCTGCTGATTGGGCATCATTGTCTGAAGAGCAGCTGATGGGAAAGCAGACAGGCACAGACAGTCATAAACAAGCAGTAGCAGCAAACAGCAGGCAGGTGGTAAGTAAGGGCAAAAGTTAATTTACATGACAAAACTATTTCCACTGCACTCTAACAAAACCATTTTTCTAGTATTGTGAACAATTATGGCACTTTGCCCCAGTAATAATAATAATAATAATAATAATCTAATGCACTTGTGCTCTCTAACGTGAGAGTTCCAAAAACAAAATGCAGCAAAGTTGCAATATAGAGTCTCTCGCTTGAGCTGCTATGTAATCAATTAGAATGAGCAATATATATGAGCAACATATAAATGTAAAAATGTGTGAAATCTAAAAAATACAATCTTACATCCGTAGATGTTCCTATTATAATTATTATAATAATTATACCAACCAGACTGTTGTGTGGCCTGAGGCAGGGGCTGGGAGCGCTGCGGGGGGTAAGACACCTGGTGAGAAATGGGCCGATACTGCTGTCCTGAGCTGGGGTACTGCCCAGGAGGGTAATAGGACACCTGGATCTAAATCAGAAAAGTGAGAATGAGCAATAAGGGAGGAAATACAATGTAATGATGCACCTAAAGAGGTGACCATCCCCAAAAGTAAGCCCTAACGTGTAAAGTAAAAACAAAATTACACAGCCCTTCCACCTCATAAGCATGAATTCCTGTTCATCTGATTTATGAGCAAGAGTGGGTTTTAATGAAAAACTGATGGAAAGAGGCTGCTTTCTTCTGTGAAGTGAATATTCACTATGCTGAATGCTGAAAAAATCTAAGCAAAAATTATAGACATACAGAAGTTAGTTTAAAAAAAAACCATATGGATGAGACAAAAAAGAAAACCTGATATGCACTGGACATATTCAAGCACATTTCGCATGCACTGATGAAGAGATGGAGAAAGCTCAGGAAATATGAAAAGCAGGTAATTCAGTGGTTAGAATTTTGGCCTTGCAAGTTTAAAATTCTGGGTTCAAAATCCCTGCTCCCATTGTAGTACACTTGCTCAAGGTACATACTCTGAATTGTTCCAGCAAGTTACCAAATGTAAAAACAGAAACATCAGCAGAGGTGGCTTAGTATACAGAGCATTATACAATGACTTCAAAAAGTATTCAGTCCCTTGGCAAAATCATAGTTCTCGCTGGACAACAAAATGATGCTTTAATAATTCTTTCCATATGATATTTTAACCTCCAAATGAAATTTTATAAGGTAAAATGAGATGCATAGATGCAAATTAAAGTTCCGCAAAGGCACCATAGAAAGCATTGAATAACGTACCTAATACACAATGTCCTTCAATGTAAGAATTGCATCAAATTAAGTTTTTATGAAACACAGTCAGCTGCAAGCATAAAAATAAATGTTTTGGGGCATTCAGTAATTTGTTATTGGCAGCATTTCTGTGCAGGAAAAGTATGCCAGACAGACAGCAGGCTATGTAACCTTTCTTGGCACTTTAGAGCTGTGAGCTGCATAATTATTACACTACAAAGAGCTTAAACTTTCAGTCATTCATGTAGCTATGTAAAAAAGTTTGTACAAATGTACTGCATGTCTTTCTATCTTTAAGCTTAGGCTAGTACGTATTGTTTGCCTGTTTTGTTGTACTTCAGCAAAACAATTAAAACCTATAAGCAATAATTTTAAAATCTACAAAACTAAATATCCATAAAACATAACAGAGTAAGTGCCATCAAGCTAGTTTTGCCATACAGAGGTTAAGGAAATGATTTAACACTGCCTTCTTCCACACATTCTTATATTGGAAACAAAGGAAAAATATGCAAACTTTATACATCCTGAAGCAGATTTGTGCACTCAAATGTACAGCTCAGGTACTGCAAAATAATGATGTTGGCTGTTGTGCTAGAGTAATGATAAAATGACAATGTCTAGTAAATAATTTTGTACAGTTTTGTAAAAGCAGAATAATTATTTCGGTGTAAAATTTCTGGAAAGTCATAAACATGTGGTTTAATCAGGCCATGTAATCTACCCAAGACTTTGAGCTACTATATGTCAGTGCACTGCAGTGCAATAAGTTAGCATGAAACTGAATAAACTGCTTCCACAATAACAGGGTGAGCACAATATATTAATGGCAGATAAGGATCCTGCTTTGATTAAATGTTTTTACATATTTGCAAGAAAAAGCCACCATAAATCCATACCAATTTTAAGAAGGAAAAAACTGTGTATTTGCATACCTGCTGTGGGGGAGGTGGCTGCATGTAGCCCTGTGGAGGGGGTGGGGCCTGAAGGACAGACTGGGATGGAGGTGGCGGAGGGGGTGCAGGATGGGGGTGCCCAGAGCTGGGCTGATAGCCAGGAGGAGCAGGCATAGGTTGACCCCCTGTTGCCATAATGTAGCTAGTTTGAGGTGGAGGGTGCTGGGATAGGACGGTGGGAGGTGGCTGGTACAAGGGAGGTGGTTCTGGAGCTTCACTGGACCCTTGTCGACTCAGAGTCATCTGCCCAAACTGCGGCCCTAATTCATCTGTCTAAGAGTTGAAAGGAAAACAGATTTTTACCAGAGGAGACAAATCAAGTTGGTTTAGAAAAGAAAATGCATCCAATTCATTTTTACATCATAAGAGAGGAAACACAGAAACCCTGGCAGTAGAAGCAGAAAAACACTTAGAAGGCAACAATCAGTAACAGATTAAATATTCTATTTGCAATGGCTGGACACAAAACACAAAAAATTAAAAGAACTCACTCTTTTGCAAGAGACAAAAAGGGTATGAGAACAGGGCACATCACTTTGGCTAAGGTAACCAGGCACTAACTCTGGCCCAAAGTGTTTCCTATAGCAATATTTCTCTCCTAACTTAGCAAAGCTCAGTCTACATGATCACCTTGGGATGTGACAATACTGCCTGTGGCATTCTGGAGACAGTCAAACAATGAACTCAACAACCTGCATTCTTATGCTTATTTAATTTTTATTTAATACATTTATGCATACAATCATTTCTATTCAATAGTTCCAGCAACCCATTAAATACTATAAAGCTTGCAACAAATTCTTTTACTGATACAGTTTGCGATTTAACTGCAGCCAAACGAGACTAAAATTTCATAAATCAATAATAAAATTACATGTAACATTTATAAGCCACATTCTTCAGATTTTAAACGCATTTCCTTCACTTGCTTTCTAAAATTTGTTTTATGTAGAGCAAGCGCAACCTGTGTTTACACAGCCTGTCAGGGGAATGCATTCTATCTTAATTCAGCTCTTTTCTAGTGTTTAAAGCTGATGTCTTGAGTTCCTGATTGTTGGTAATTAATTACACATAGTCGTGATGAAAGTAAACAATTAACATTGAATAAAGGTTTGGAGAGACTTTTTTAGGCATTTTAAAGTTTGATTAGAATTTAATACTTAAATCTCGAAACATTACAAAGTCTCATGTTTTAAACAACTTTGCAATGTTAAGATCTGCTTTGTAAAATATTTATGGCAACTTTATGCTTCATTCAAAGGAACAGGCAAACTGCTTCAACAATACACTCTGATTAGCTGATGGAAATTAATTTCACGTTCACAAAAAAAGCTTTTTCAATTGAAAAGTATTTAAAATCTTGCAAATATTCTACATAAAAACTGAAGGCAGAAAACATGCAGGCACAAAAATACTGACTGTAGATTAATTGTAGGACAGGAGGAGAAGACCAGAGAAACATGGACAGGCAGGCAGGCAGGCAGGCAGGCAGATAGACAGACTGAGAAGCAGGCCGGAAGGGTACCATATTATACTGCTGGGGAGGAGAGACGGGTAGCAGGACCTGGGGACAGGAAGGGCTGGAGTATGATACAGGCTGTGGGGAAGCCTGCAGAGATGCCACCGGCTGGGAGTGTGGTGGAAAAAGTGGACAGAAAAGGGCAGAGAGAGATTGAGAGAGGCACGGAAAAAAATTGGCAAAGTAAATAGTAAAGGGGATAGGTTTAACAAAAAAAGAAAGAATGAAAGAAAGAAAGACCAGCAGACAGAATCGGGAAGAAAAAAAGGCATGGTGTTAAGAGACCTTATAACTATGACACCTTTTTAATCAGGCACAGCACACATCATTTATTAATGCACATACAAACAGAGGGACAAAGGTGCATGCACCATGTTTTACACTACATTCTTTAAAAATACACAATGCACACCCTTACAGCACATTTTCAAACAGATATACCTGAGCTATGATATGATTGCCCATAGGATGCTGGGTTGGGGTAGGTAACAGGGCAGTCTGAGCAGGAGGCTGTGTCTGTTGTCCTGAAGGCTGTTGGGGATTATTGGAAGGACAGGGCAACAGACTGCGGTTCGCCTGGGGTACAGGTGGCTGGGGGCAAACATCTGGGGTGATCAGCGGAAGACCTAACAGAGATGTTTAAAAAAAAAAACCCTAAGAATCTGTACTGTAAGACCAAAACACACAAAAAATGAACAACAGTGTAAAAATTCAAGGTTAATTTGAATATAATTTCTGCCAACTTCTTTGCTGTAATTAGCATTCAGTGTTCTGTCTACAAATTGTCCTAACATAGCAGTAAAGTCTTTCCTGCAAATTATTGCACCAAGTTAAGCTGAAAATCCACAGTTTTCTTACAATGTCAGTTTTTCAAGACTTATTTAAGTACCTCTCTGAATAAAGGAATAAAGGTTAACAAGAAATATTAATACCACTACTAATAGTATTTTTCCACCATCATTATTAGAGCAATTGTCTTTGGATTCATGGATTCCAGGTTCAAATCCCACCTCCTGGTATAGTACCATTGAGCAAGGTGCTTACCCCATGTTGCTCTGGTAAAAATTACCCTGCTGCAGGATTATTATGAGTAAATAATCGTCACTTTTGATGAAAGCCTTTCCTAAATTAATAAATGTGTGTAATTATTACTTTAATTCTTTTGCTGTATTGTTAAAAACAACGAGACCAATAACATAAGTCAGAATGTACTGAGTACCAGAGCGTGAGCCCCTGCAGCTGCCCTGTGAGCTCTTGCCACCAAGGCTGTCCCCACGGGTGAGGATGGAGATGCCCGAAAAGCTGCTAGCCTTAGTAACAGGTGGCCGCAGTGTCCGGTTGGAACTGTCTGAGTCAGTGCTGCTCCAAGGCCGCGGTTCCAGGCTCTTCATTTCACTGTCTGTGCTGCTTTGTCGGCTGCTGGATGCACGGCTGGAGCCCTCCCGATTTCCCCTATGGCAGAGTGAGGAGAGGACTGTTAGACAACAGAGGGCATGAAGGGCCCGCATTTATACACAGAAATACAAGTATCAGTTTACAATAACAGCAACACACACACACTCTCGCACACATGGCTCCCAGGTGACGTCAACATGCACAATTGATGGACTTCTGATACAGCACCAAGAGATTCACGTGCTAAAGAAAGAACCAACAACAGAAGAGGTTGACATGAACACCGTAAGAAAAATTTCACAGCTCTCAACCACAGAATCACGTGACATCTACTGGCAGGTACAACAAAACAGAAAGGGCTTCTTTCAACACCACATAGCACACTACAAAACACAACAAGAACAGCCAGACACATCCTCTCCCATGTGCAAACACACGCAAACAGGAATACATACACTCAAAATTTAATATATGAACATATCTGCACACTCACATTTACAGAAGTACAACCCCATAGACTCTTACATTCTCAATTTCTTTTTAGTTTGTTTCATACACACTTATTGCCTGATTTGTGTAATGCTGTCACCTCGAAAAAGGGCAGCTGCCAAGAAAATTTAACAGAAAAAACACGACCACCACCACAACGTCTAAAAACTGAAACATGTAATGCTGTGAAATACATGTAATCTATTGACACACCTGAGGAAAATAATTCTGGTGCATCCCTGTGTAGGTAAGTGTACAAAAATACACTTCCTAAAATAAAATGTATACAATTATGAGCACAGCAGTGGGTGGAAGAAAAGAAGAAGACATTCAAGAAAATTTATTCTTCAGAGAAGAGTAATTTTTGAGATGAGGGAATAAATCCACCCAAAAACTGTACATAGTTTTTGAAGGTGGCACAGGCTAATAAATATTTCAGCAAGGCTTTAATTAATGGATGAGTTATTCAGAGCTCTCTATCAGCCTATTTAAAGTAGAGGCCTGTGCCTGCTATCAGAGAAAGATGACTATGCAGGGATTCTGGATAATAACGTGAAATTTTACGTTAGCCTTTTGGCTGTGGTATTAATTTTGTCTTTAGAAGTAAAGTCATATTCTACTGTTTTTTTCTCTCTACGTAGATCCCTTAATTACCATAGGTTACATCCCTCCACTTTGAGAGGATCAGAGCTGTGTATGTTGTTTGATTTTGTTGATCAAGTTACAGTAGGCCCCTCTTATCCGCGGGAGATATGTTCCAAGACCCCCAGTGGATGCCTGAAACCGCAGATAGTACCGAACCCTATATATACACACTGTTTTTTCCCTTACGTACATACATATGATAAAGTTTAATTTTTAAATTAGGTACAATAAGAGATTAAAAACAATAAAAAATAATACAATAAAACAATTGTAACAATATACTGCAATAAAAGTTATGTGAATGTGGTCTTTCTTAGATCGATACCGCGACAGACGATCTGATAACCGAGACAGTTACTAAGTGACTAACGGGCAGGCGGCGCATACAGTGTGGATACGCTGGACAAAGGGATGATTCACATCCTGGGCAGGACGGTGTGAGATTTCATCACGCTACTCAGACTGGCGCACAACATGCAACTTATGAATTGTTTTTTTTCCTGGAATTTTCCATTTAATATTTCTGAACCACAGTTGACCGTGGATGACTGAAACCACGGAAATCAAAACTGCGAATAAGAGAGGACCACTGTATTTGCTTGCTTACAATGTACAACCACAAATCAACCACAAAGCGAAAGGCTCTACAGATATACATATATACCTGCAAACTCACTGTTGAAATACTCAATAAAATGAACTTTGAAGTTACAAAGCTCCCACATTTCTGGAAACAAATCACAGACTGCTCAACATGCGAGTTTTAGTTTATGAAACCTTTGAATACAATAGTTAATAATATTTATGAATTACACGAGATTGAGGCAGTCCATAGTGGTCCAATACCTATGTTTTGCCTGAAAATTAAATTTAGAAATGTAGTTTATTTATAGTGTCATTTTTGAAGTTGTTCAGAATGAAGAATTCTGCATTCTCTTTGAAAGAAATTTTTGACCAGTGAGGTACACACAATGTATATTTTAGCACTATAACTAAAGCAAAAACAAGTGTCCACAATAGCCTTTCATGGCCTGGGTTTAACACCCCTGGATTAAAGAGTAGAAGAAAGCAAAGATCTGAACTTTTTTCAGTTCCTCAGTGTATAGATCCAGGAGCTAGAAAACACATTAGGAATGCACGTGGTATAATCAGGAATGTGGCGATGATGAGTGCCCAGAAACCACAAAGCAGCCATGCATAGAGACCCACAGTGTGTAGCCAATGCCAAGCAACACAACCACCACCGATGGGGCATGGCAACACACATCACACCCAGTACCTAAAGATCTGCCTCCTCTTTTGAGAGTTAGAGGAATAGCCGTCAGTGGTAAGTCTGTTGGTCACATGGGGGGGGGGGGGGG